>APFE030877569.1:0-61038 GCA_000404065.3 Pinus taeda
CGACCTTTAGCGGGGAAATTTGGGCGACTGTATTGGGCTGCTAATGCACTTTCAACCTTACGAGCTACCTGGCAAGCCTCCGACCACGTGGGAGGGTGGTGAAGTAGAGATTGAGCTCTGATGGCTTCTTTAAAACCGCTGATAAAAAATTCTGTGTAGAACTCATCTGTGAGACCCTTAGTGCGGAAAGCTAAGCTTTCAAAAGCATTAATATATTCCTCTACTGTACCAGTCTGTCTGAGCTTAGTGAGATGACCCAAATAAGAGTCTTCTTGTTCAAAGCGATCTCGAAGAGCTTTGGTAAATTGGGTCCAAGTCCTAAAATATCCATTGGAACACTGATGCCATTCCCACCATTGCCACCGTTCATTGTCGAAGTACATGCTCCCCAACATAAGCTTAGTCGCATCATCCATGATATGATTCAATTTGAAATACTGGTCCATTTGTGCTAGCCATGCTGCTGGATGAGAACCGTCAAATTTATGCATATCCAACTTAGGAGGTCGCTGACTGGGTGGTGGATGGGTGTGCCAGACGTGAGGAGAGTGGCTAGATCACCGTAAATGCCTTCATAGCCATTATACCCCTCCTCGTGGGCTTGCTCCTTGTCGTTTGACATAAAATCCTCCTTGCCTTTTCCCTGCAATTTCTCTAGCTGGAGACTCATTCCTGTAAGCAGGTTGTTCATGTTATCCAGATTTATTTTGTCAAGCTGAGTTTGGATTTTGTTCACCGTTTCTTCCAATTTGTCCATCCTTTCATTGGCCATCGCTTGAGCTCTAGTTGCTACCATACATCGACCTGATGAAAAATTGGGACCGCCAAAAAAAATTTTTGCCCAATTAATTGAATGGTACCACCATGCTCAGCTCGTCGTCCTGATTTTAATGGGCTATATCACCAATAAGCGTCCTAGAACATCTCAGACTTTTTATTTTATTTTTTTACTCCTAACGGAGTTTTACTCCTCCTTGATCAATACTGCAGTCGCCAAATCCTCAAAATGTCAATGCAGCCAAAAGTCCTGCGACAATTATACCCTAGTATAGGAACCCTGCACAACGCTTCTGGTCTGCTGGATCTGAGAGATCTGAATGGCGGCTCGGGTAGTGCTGGACGGCTGAACTGACTGCTTCTGCGGATCTGATGAATCTAATAGATCGGAACTGGCTGGTTGGGACCGATGTCTGCTGCTGCTGCACTCCTTTGCTCAAGCGGATCTGGAAGAGATGATGCTTGAAAAGAAAAGGAACTAGGGTCTTGAGGAGTGTCAGGTGCTACAGATCGCAATATACATAAGGGTCTGGCAGTAGTACTTGGCCCAATGTTTCATGGCTCTAACTAAGGAGGGTCGACCGTACCCTTAGCCGTACCACCCGACTACCCTATCGTACGGGCGAGTAATCTCTCGAGTGCTGTTCTCAGTGTACTGTAGCCGCAAGACGGTCGCTGGTTTATCTATGGCGGGGTTTTCAGGGATCCTATGGGGCTTCCGATATACCCAGAGGGTACGTGGAAGATAGTCGTGCGCGTTCTGTCTAATGCGCTACTACTGAAGGGTACCCACAGGGGTTACAAGGGAGTCCAATAGACGTGACCACCTCTTGTATTTCCTGCATGCATGCCTCCCCAAACCCGCAGATTTATGCGCTCAACGACAGATCCCGTGGTTTAAAGACGCCAGAACACGTCTCGAGCCAAATCTTTTTTTGCTACTAAATGGAGATCCCACCAGCCGTGGAAAGAGCTCTGATACCACTTGTTATGCTTCTTAACCTGCAAATGATACCCAAATACAGAATATGCGAAGAAAAAAGACCGAGAATACAGAATATGCGAAGAAAAGATATCCGGAACACAGAATGGCAATGACTTTATTATTCAGAGAGTAATGTTCACTTGCCTCTTCGAGGGGGCAACCTCCAATAGAGTATAGCTCGATTACAAAAATAAGACACGATGCTCCTCGCAGGGAGTTTCTATCCTTTATATATGACTCCTACGAGTAATACCACGGGTCAATACCGCCTATTACTAATACCATCTATCTAATACTACGACCCATTTGGAACTAGCTGTGGTTCCTTTATTAATTGTGGATTAACCACTTACAATTATTAATATGGGCTTTATTGACTCTTGACTATGACTTGGTCTCATTACATAGATAAGGAGGTTAGGGTGGGACCCTAACAGATTCGCAGGGTTTTGTGTTAATTTTGACTTTGTTTTATATCTATTTCTGGAAAATAGAAGTAACTTTGGAACCAGGTTATTCTAAAGGGAGTAGTTCACAAGTTTGACGGCAATCGCCGAGTTGGAGAGAACTCTATATTTAATAAGCGTATAGGCTAATCTGAAATTCCGGAATGGCCTTTTCATGCCATTTCCTATGGTTATAGGTTGAAATGCAAGCTACACTTTTAGTAATTTGTCGTTCAAGTTTGACGGAAATCTATATCTAATAATTTGTCATATAAGTTTGACGAAACGTTGTATTTAATAATCCCATGGTAACTAAGTGCATGTTAGGAAATAAACTTGGCTTTTTCGGACAAGATTTTGTATTAACGGAACTATTTAATAATTCCATGATCACTAGTTTAGTGAGAGGAATAGTTAGCTCCTGTTTCATGATAAATGATATTAACTGGACTGTAACTTAAAGAATTATTAAGATTAAAAGGTTTAAATTTAGAATTTTTTGTTTATAATTGGGATAATTTTATTAATTAATATAAATTTTAAACTAATGGAAAACTAAATTAATATAAATCACTAAATTAATATAAATGACTAGAGAGTGATAGTCAAGACCCCGAGTCTTGTGAACGCTCCCTTTCTAGTTAGATTGATCGTTGCATGAAGGAAACGTTTCTTGCGGAGGACTGAATTTTGATTTACCGTTACAAATTTATCCACCGTAGATTACTGCGTGTACGGCACAACTTTGTTCTGAGTTTTCGTCCTCCACTTACGTGGTCTCTAGTTGTGGGCCGTAGATTACTGCGTGTACGGCACATTACTCTGCGTGTACGGCCACAACATTCTGAAGAAATGTTGTGGCCGTACACGCAGTAATGTGGCCGTACACGCAGTAATCTACGGCCACAACTTGAGACCACGTAAGTGGAGGACGAAATCTCAGAACCTCGTTTAAGTACCGATAGACTGGGTAAACATTATATATAGACGTATTGAAGCGAAAGAATTGATATTCAGACCTAGTGAGCGAAGCCTGAAGGGACTTTCTGTATTACATAGCGGGTCAGGAATATGAGCACCCTACCAATGACAAACAGGTTGCGGGCCAGTGAAATAATGATGTCCGGAGTTGATCCAGGGCAATTCTCAGGCCTTAGTTCTGGCCATGCTCTTCAATCCGAAAAGCTGAATATTGGGTCCCAAGTAAATGGCGAGAGCAGCGGATCCGAGAGGCGAAAGTTGGCCGAGGACAATAACGTCAAGGCCGCCGCCAACGCCAATGACGAACGCGCGGGAGCGGGAGGGGAAGTGACGACGCCAAGCCGGCGCGGCAGGCCTAAGGGCTCCAAGAATAAGCCCAAGGCTCTTGTGCCTGGAACCCGTGTGTCGCCAAACAAGCTGAAGTGTCTGGCATTCGAGATCCCAAGGGGGGGAGACATTTGGATGACTTTGGAGACATTTGCACGAAGACGGCAGCTGGGACTCTTCATTCTCAGCGGCAACGGAATGGTAAGTAATATCACCCTGCGCAATCCGGCGAATCCAACGGGAGTGGTGACGTATCGAGGACCGTTTCATATTGTATCGATCACCGGAGCCTTTCCTCGTGCCAGCGAGAACGAGGATGCTACAGGAATCACGGTCAGTCTAACAGACGTGCAATCTGGTGCCATAGTGGCAGGGAGCGTGATGGGCAGCCTGCAAGCGTCCGGACGCGTCTTTGTCACGGTGGGCACAGCCGCCGATATCCACCAGGAGCTGCCGAACGTCCAGCCTGCGCAGGTTCAGCCACGTCAATTGTTCCAGTCGGATCTGACAGAAGCCCAAAGGCAGACAGATATGATGTCTACGTCGGAGATCTACTTCCACCCAAGCACAGAAACGGCCACGTGGTGAAGGGCATATAAGATTTAAAATAGTGTCTTTTTTAGATTTGTCCTTACTGTTTTTCGATTCGTACATCTGTAGTGTCAAACGATATGTGTTTGATTCGTACATCTGTAGTGTCAAACGATATGTGTTTTTCAGGGTCATTGTCTCAGAGTACCAGACGTTGTTTCAAACTTTTTTTTACAATCAATGAAACTTCATGGCACTATTGAAATATTTAGTCCAACCTGCGAAAGTGAGTCAATGAATTGTTTTAATTTTTGTGTACCGTGTAAGGAAATTCATGGTTGTAACTTTAGGCTGAGTACAGATTTCTTATTTAATGGTAAGGTTACATATTTGGAATAAAGTTATTTAATGATTTTAAAAGGTATTTCTAGAGTTAATTATACAAAAGTTATAATCAACATAAAAATCTAACAAAACATAAAAGATTTTTTTTTTTTTTTTTACTTTTGGGGCAGATTGAGAGGAAATTTTTTTAACATGAATTTTACCCAACAAAAATGAATATTTATATTTTATTGAAAATAATGTGTGTTCTTTTTTCTATACCTAACTTATCCTAGTAGGGCAGAGTTAATTCTTAGAAATTTTCTTTATAACATGAATCAAACAAAACAGAAATATCTGTATTGTATTTTTTATACCTTCACCATATCATAAGAGGGCAGAGTTAATTCTCATACCTTTTTCTTTCCAACATCTTGTATGAAATATCCAAGTGGCAAGTATTTTTAGGTAGATGGAATTTTGCCAATCTTTAAGAGTTTCAATAAAAAATTATGAGTTTTCTTTATTTTTTCACTAGTTTTTTTTTTCACTAGGTTTTTTATCACAGAATAAAAATTAACAATTCTTTTATTCAATTATTTTTTTTAGATAATAGTTTTTATCATTTAGAATACCCCATACACCTACTACTCTTGGGGTGGAAATAGATCTCAAGTTGACTAGATAAAATTTTAGATTCCCATGAGTATGGGACCATAGGAAGCTTGCTAAAACTGAGGGGATCTCATAAATAATGTGTGCAGGAAGGGAAAATAAATGCATCCAATATATTGTCAACTGTGGAAGGACAGATTCAATCAAACTGAACCTTGTGCCCAATGGTGAGCCCAACATTTGAGCTTCTTCCTAAATTTAGAGAGTAGCCATGTCTAGTCACTAAAAGGGTAGTATGAAATTTGAGATTCCCATTTGTCTGGCATCATAGGACGTTGGCTAAAACTAAGGGGATCTTAGAAATAATGCCTATGGGAAGGGAAATAGATGCATCCAATATATTGTCAAATGTTGAAGGACAAATTGAATCAAAGTGAACCTCCTACCCAATGGTGAGTCCAGCATTTGAGCTTCTTCCAAAATTTAGAGAGTAGCCATATCTACTCAGGGAAAGGGTAGTATGAAATTTGTGATTCCCATTTGTGTGGCAGCATAGGAGGCTGGCTAAAACTAAGAGGATCTTAGAAATAATGAGTGTGGGAAGAGAAACTACAAGCATCCAATATATTGTCAATTGTTGAAGGACAAATTGAATCAAAGCGAACCTCCCACCTAGTGAGAGCCAAAGGGTGAGTGCAACATTTGAAATTATTCCAAAATTTAGAGAGTAGCCATGTCTAGTCCCCCAAACTATAGTTATTAGGATGGGATGTAGGTAAATCCTTCATGAAGGGGCATAGTGGGGACACCAAATGTCTGAGCAATGTGATTTATATCTTAAGGGTTCCCAGGTGAGAAAAGAAGAATAGACTTTTGTCCATTTACAATAAATCCACAAACCTCAAAGTTGAATGATGTGGTGTAAAGGGAAATGTCAAAATATCATCTACAAAAAAATGTGAGTGATACTAACCTCCTCTATCATTTTAAATGCCCTAAACTTCCCTATGGCCCTTGCAAAATTAATATTTTGAGTGATACGATCCATAAACACTATAAATATTAGGGGATATCCAAAGTTCTCGATTGAAATGTGGAGCTAGAGTGTTCCCTTGCTCTCGCATTTCCCAAATTCCCATTTAATTAGCTTAAAGAACCAAAGTTTTATCTTTTGAAAACTCAGCCATATGAAAGATCCCTTTCTTATGCCGATCTTAGCTACCCTAATAGAGTTTGTGATAGGTCTTCTCTTAAGGTATTTTGCTGATATAATCTCCTTCCAAATGGTTTCACCAAATAGTTACAACTTAAGGGACTTCATTAATAATGACTAACCAAATACCTCTTGCATTTAGAATACCCCATCCACCCAATACTCTTATGCTGAAAATCCACTTAACGAGATAAAATTTTAGATTCTCCTGAGTGTCTAACCCTAGGAAGCTTGCTAATTATGAGGGGTCTCAGAAATAATGTGTGGTAGAAGGGAAAATAGATGCATCCAACATATTGTCAAATGTTGAAGGACAAATTAAATCAAAGTGAACCTCCTACCCAATGGTGAGTCCAACATCTCAGCTTCTTCCAAAATTTAGAGAGTAGCCATATCTAGTAGGGAAAGGGTAGTATGAAATTTGTCATTGCCATTTGTGTATGAAATTTGTGATTCCCATTTGTGTGGCAACATAGGAGGCTGGCTAAAACTAAGAGTATCGTGGGAAGGGAAAATAGGTGCATCAAATATATTGTCAATTGTTGAAGGATAGATTGAATCAAAGTGAACCTCCCACCAAGTGAAAGCCAAAGGGTGAGTCCAACATTTCAGATTCTTCCAAAATCTAGAGAGTAACCATGTATAGTCCCAAAAATTGTAGTTGTTAGGATTGAACCTACATCCCAAGTATGTAAAGCCTTCATGAAGGGGCATGTTGGAGACCTCAAATGTCTGAGCAATATGATTTATATCTTAAGGGTTCACAGGCGAACAAATAAGATAGGTGCTTGTCCATTTACACTAAATCCAAAAACCTCACTCAAACGCTGAAAGATGTGGTTTAAAGCCTCCAAGTGTCATCCGAAATGTCAAAATATCATCTACAAAAAAAATGTGAGTGATACTAACCTCCTATATCATTTTAAGTCCCCTAAACATCCCCATTGTTGTTATATACCTAGGGGGGATAATATGGGGTACCAAGGGAGGTACCCATGGTAATAATGTAATAATGGGATGAGCCATAGTTAGGGGGAATAATATGGGGTACCAAGGGAGGTACCCATGGTAATAATATAACAATGGGATGGGCCATAGTAATAAATAAGGTGGTTAACCCATATCATGTAAGGGACCACAAGTAGTTAGTAATAATGTAATGGGCCCATGGTATTAGATAGATGGTATTGTGGGAACCATGGTAATGACCCATGGTATTGTATGTATGAGGCCTATATAGAGGCTAGAGACTCCCCATTGAGGGATGTCAAGGAATATTGTATGAATAGGCATATGGCTTGTGGAGTGCTCTCATTCCTTAAGGAGTGAATGTATGGTGTTGCCCTACCTTAAGGGTTTTGATCAAGAAAGAAGAATTTCTATCTATTTCTATCTTCTTATTTCTGGGTATATTTGTATTTTTGAATATTTTCAGATCAGATTTATAATAAGTGGTATCAGAGCACATTCTTGGGAAAAAGCAGACAATTTTTTTATTATTTTTTGCAGGAACTTTCTGGGGTGGTGAGTTTGCAGATCAGATCTATATGTTTTCGAGAAAAATCTACAAAATCTAATTGCAGAACTAGATTATTTGTGAAAAAATACCTGACTTCAAAAAAGCAATTGGCCAAATCAGATTCCGAGTGAAGGAGATATCGTTGATCTAAAAATTAGTGGTGTTGAATTTTTTTTTTTGGGGCAGTAAGTTTGCAGTGCAAATCTATACATTTTGGAGAAAAATCTACGAAATCTAATTGCAGATCTAGATTCTTTGTGAAAAAATACACTATTTCAAAAAAAACATTGGCCGAATCGAAGTCCGGATGAAGGAGATATTGCTGATCTAAAAATCAGTGGTGTTGTAGACATTTTTTCGGGGCAGCGAGTTTGCAGCACAAATCTATACATTCTGGTCAAAAATCTACAAAATCTAATTGTAGATCTGGATTCTTTGTGAAAAAATACTTGAATTCAAAAAAACAATCAGTCGAATCAGAGTCCGAATGAGGGGGATATCGCTGATTTAAAATCAACTATTTTTTTTTCAGAATTTTTGGTGATGGCGGAAGCTTTGTAGCGTGGATCTGAAATTGCAGTGCCTAGATCGAGATAACTACCACATGGGAAGATGCACAATGGTTGTTCCATTTCCAAAAATAGGTCATAATAGGGATTCTAACCAATATTCATGGAATTGTGGCCATTTGAAATTTTAGCCAAGTACGTGAATTATTTTGCAAGCATTCATGGCTTCTAGCAAGGAATTTTTTACAGGGAATGATAAGGGTCCTACTATTGAAGAATTTATAGAATATCACAAATCGCGACGCAATTTTTTTTGGGTAAGTCGCCTGCTATTTAATCTAAAAGATGAAGCTGCTAAATGGTGGGACTCACTTGACGATTCAGTGGTGCAACTTCCTCATGAAAAACTAGAAAAACTTCTTTTAGAAAAATGGTCCTAGGCTAGAAAACAAGATAAGGAGAAACATGTGGGGTCATTTCCTACTGGTATATTCTTATTATAGGTTCATGGATTGATTCAAAAGGAGAAAATCATTGTGTCTATAAATCCGAGTTGCAAGCAAAATCTCATAAATGTCAACTTGGCAAGAAAATTACAAGTGCTAGCAAAACACATTGAAAACACACAAGATGTGCAAGTTTATAAATATTTGAAGTTTTCAATGGATAAGTGTGTGTTGCATGGTGATTTTTATACTTCAGATATGGATAACATGGATGTTGTTTTGGGATATCCTTGGATGAAATCCGTGGGTACTATCAATATTAACGTGTAGAAGAAATTCTTGAACCTCTGGTATAAAAAGAAGAAAATTACATTATACGGTATTTCCATCAATAAATAGATAGAGTACATGTAGGCTAAAGTGGAAGATGTTCCAGGGAATGACATATCACATGATGAGCCAGTGACGATCGACAATCAAACAAAAACAAAGGTTGAAGAAGAAAAGGTTACAGGTGTTGATACATCAGATGAGGGCTCAATGGGTTAAGTAATATTGGAAGATAAGAAACCACAACAAGCACCACAAAATGCACCAGATAACAGTCAGGCTCCAGTAAAGGGTGAATTAAAGAAAAAGACCCCGTGGGTTAAAACTTCAACATATCATCACTCACATCACCCTGCAAGAAAACAACCGACAAGATGGAAACCAATTAGCCACAAGGACAACAACCCCCACATGATGGATAGCGAGGAGAGAAGATCTAGCTACTACACATCAACATAGAAGAGCTGCGATAGTCAAATTCCATCTCAAGCGACCGAGGAACTAGTGAGATCAAGGGTTCACCTTTCTCTTGGATGGCTAGATGCACGTGCATGGTACCAGTGGACTACTCTTTTGAGTAGATCTTATTATTTGTGTTCTTCCCATGTTTCAGGGAAGAAACATGTTAAGGGGAGTGGAATGTAATACACCTAGGGGGGATAATATGGGGTACAAAGGGAGGTACCCAATGGAATAATGTGATAAGGGGATGGGCCATAGTAATAAATAACATTGTTAACCTGTATCATGTAAGGGACCACAAGTAGTTAGTAATAATGTAATGGGCCGCCCATGGTATTAGATAGATGGTATTGAGGGAACCATGGTAATGACCCATGGTATTGTATGTATGAGGCCTATATAGAGGCTAGAGACTCCCCATTGAGGGATGTCAATGAATATTGTATGAACAAGCATATGGCTTCTGGAGTGCTCTCCTTCCTTAAGGAGTGAATGTATGGTGTTGCCCTAACTTAAGGGTTTTGATCAATAAAGAACCATTCTTATCTATTTCTATCTTCTTATTCCTGGGTGTATTTGTATTTTCTTATATTTTCCCCAGAGCATCCTTAATCCTATGCATACACTCCCATGTAGTCTCTCCTTCTTTGTGGTTAATATGATGCAACTCAAACATACCTTGTCTTTCCATCTCAGGTAGTTTCAACACCTTAATAAGCTCCTCCCTTAGTGTATCCACACTCAAATTTTGAATATTTGGTGCAAAATTCGTATACGATTTGAAACTCAAGTAGCTTAGTTTCATCTGGAGTCCCTCCAGACCTCCTAATGGCCTTAGATAAATACCAATGTTGATCTACTTCCTCATCACCTTGCCCATAAAATTTAAGGTACCAAGTGAAGGAACCCACTACTTTTACAACCATTGGAACATAGTTAGAATAAACTAGAACAAATACTTATAGACTAGTTTAATAAATATGTCCCAAATTTTGTTGACTACTGTTAGAAGAACTACTATTTGTATCTACCTTGTGAAACTTCAAAGTTTTAATGAGCTTGGGAAGAAACCTTATCAAATTATGATAGAGCACTAGGGGTAGCGATGGAGGATATTTTCCATGTTGCTACATTGCCAAATATTATCTTTGGGGGAAGGATTATCCTTGTAGTAAAACATGTGCATCACGAAATGAGTCTCTTCATCTATAGGGATACTCGGATTAGTCACCCTAAGCTTCAGGTCGAGATTTTGGGTTTCACTTGATTCTTGGTGGTGATCTTCTTAGGGACTCCAATATCCATATTCACCTCCTATAGATTCCCTTCCTTTTCTAGAGCTCTCATCTCCTCTCAATCCTCCCATTCATAACTCTGGGTTGGCCAACACTTCTCTTATATGCTTCAACCCTCTTCATCTCCTCTAAATCTTTTAAATCTTCCTTTCTGTCGAGTCCTCAAATATACATGCCCTTCTAATTTTCATAAGTTATCTTGCATTCCATCTCTCTTACCTATCCATAAAAAATATTTCTTAGCTTCCGTAATTGGCCAAAGACTCCTCCAAGCATCCCCTTACCCCCCAATCCAAGGGTTTTAATCTACCATATTAGGTGGAGGAAATGGTAGCAATATTTTTTCTACTGGTAAGAACTTAGTCCAAAAATGGATTTATTTTAACAATCATCCTCTTAACCCAGACTTGAAAACCATTTCTTTTTTTGAAAAGGACAAGTGATTCTCTGCGGAAAACTCAATAATGTATCCTTCCAGTGTAGGTTGCACATAGAAAACGACAACTCTTCTAATCTCATTGTCCAAGCGATATAATGTTGCTAGATCTACTCTAATCCAATTTATG
Source organism: Pinus taeda (assembly GCA_000404065.3). Taxonomy (NCBI): domain Eukaryota; kingdom Viridiplantae; phylum Streptophyta; class Pinopsida; order Pinales; family Pinaceae; genus Pinus; species Pinus taeda. The sequence goes on from APFE030877569.1 coordinate 11,327, forward strand.
TAAAGCCAAAAAACACTTTAATCTCTTAGGGAATCTCGCAACCCTCTTGTCCATTGATACAACCTCTCAAGGTACTCAACCCAAAATATCTCGTATTGGTCACAGAAGGTTCAACAAAAGAGATCTCATCATAGACCTAGTACATATTCTTTTACCTTAATTATTCTTGTTGAAGAATGAAATAATCACATTTTCTTCCCACTATTCATGAATACTCTTGTTCGTATCAAAAACCCCAACTATTTTTTGGGTCCTTGCAATGGAGCCATTTGTTAGTGAAGAGTTACAACAATGACTAGAATTCTACTTTTGGGGTGAAACAAATAATGCCTTTATAGTATACCTTTGAATCGAAATATCTGAGCTTCCACAAGGGATTTAAGTCTCATTCGAAGTGTCACCAAGATTTAAGAGGATAATTGAGGTTTTATAAGGTCAGTAGGGACATTCACCAAATAGTTATAGAAACAACCATTAAAGTGTTATAGATCAGATTATGAATTAATGGACATGAAAGAAAGTAACAAAGATATTACACATAAAATTTGAATGGATATTTAAATTTTAAAAATGGACAAATAAGCACCCATACACATGCACATAACAAAATAAATATCCCTTCGAGTAGTCCTTTTATATTATTAATGGGCCAAATCAACATTACAACTACAAATATGCAATAGCATGGCTAGATATATCATATTTCATCCTCCAAAATATAATTTATAGATATAAAGTAGAATATGGAAGCATGAATCTAAATTCGAGTAGCATGTCATTCCTTTTTTCCACCATATGTGTCAGTTTAACACATCTTGCACCTTCTTATATAATTTTTGGCTATTTGACACTATCAAGTGATCTCCTCCCTTGATGTGGTTCATCTTAACTTTTGTGGATTGAGAAAATAAAAATTAACTATTCTTTGACATCGTTCATTATGTTTCATGATCACCTAATGTTGTCATTCCCTTTATCGTCTCTACTTATTGATTTATGAGATAACTGCTTGGTTCACTTTACTCTTTTTCTACTTGTCACTTTCCTCTTCCCGGTACCGACTTATGGTTACTTTGGATATTGTTTCTTAAACTATCCCTGTATCATTTCTACGGCCATATTATGATCAAAATTGTCCAAACAATTAAGGAACCAACAGGACCACATTTTATATATTTCCAAACTAGGCCTGTGAACTCTACTTAAAGTATTGTGGACCTTGGTTCATCAATTTTCACACTGAACACACATTGTTACATGTTATTTTGTCACATCCAATAAAATGGCCTAAAACTCGAATCAATCATGATCGTTTAACACTTTTCATTCAACCCTGCAAAGCCTAGAACATATTCTCCCCAAAAATTCAAATAAGTATGTGTTTAAACAACCTGAAAACGTAATTTTAGCCGCATCACACTTTCCCTTCATGAAAATTGCACTTTTTAAAGTTGTACACATAGCATATGCACTGACCAGTGCATGTTACCTTCATAGTGAGTGCAATGGCTCTTGAATTTCGATCAAAATGAAAAATAATTTCAAATTTTATTTTCCCAGAAGCTTCCTGAGCTATTTTGACTACTTACATTTAGGCCAAAATCTCAAAATTCTACTCTTGAGGTCTTATCTGTTATCTCTATAGCTTATCCTCCCGCATATGTGGATCTAAGTCCTATATTGGTAAATCCCAAACCGCTCCGTTTAGCCTATAAATTCGCTGCCTCCCATAGAGTTCAGGTTAGCTTTTGGAGACTCTTAGTTATGCCCTCATGTTGTTTCTTTGTGCCTAGGGATCGATTATCTAGCCATGAATTTAAGCTATGATTAAAGTCTTGTTATGTGGCAAATGAAGGAAAAGATAGTTGGGATACATCTACAAGGTCAAGATCTAAAGGGGTTGTATCATATACTCAATTTATTAATACCAAAAGTGATTTATTTTCCTATACTTATGTCTCATTGATGCATATGTAGAACAATGCCTTCTTAATTCATCGTTTAGAGATGTTATTATATGTTATTGGTATATTTCAGTTCTCTTACCAATTTTACTTGTTTTAAAGGTTCCATTTATAACATTTGGAGTTGGAGTTAGAACATACAACCAAGGACAAGGGGAGAAATTGAGTTGGATTCCAAGAGAGACTCTGGGTAGGTATTTCCTCCATGTTCTAATTTATTTAAGGAAAAATATGTCTCTTTGTCTTTGTTGTTTCTAGATAGGGCCACTAGATGTAGGGAAATTGCTTTTGTCTGTGCAAGGGAATTGTCTTTCGAATAACTTGGCGACTCCATTGGTGAACAATATGTCCCTTTATTGGTTTCCTTTGCCTAGTCTTCTAGGGCCATTGAAAATGACTCAATTTCACTTGTTCAGATAGTTATCAATCTTAGGAAAGTATAAATATGAGCTTCTTAACCTTTTTTTTTCCTTTTGAGCTAAATTAACACTAGCGCAATTGGTGGGCCCTAGTATTGTAGCAATAATGCTACAACTCCTAGGACTCCCTTCTTTAATTTTATCAACCCGGTAGTTCGTAACAAACTTGGAAGCGATGGTGTTGTATGCACAAGTACTAGCTCTTGCCATAGTTGTCACTTGGTCAGCTAGCACAAGTCCACTAGGGGCTTAAGCCAACTTCTATGAGCTCTGAGAAGAAGCTTTTTAACTGATGGATGAAAGGTAACTGAAAGGAAGCTAATCTACTTGTGGAAAGAAACTGAAAAGCACAAAGGAAATGCAAACCCTAGTAAACCCTAATTTTACCATGTAGTCCTACTGACGCAAAAAAGAGGACGCGAGCTACTAATAGAGGTTCCATTGACTTCTAGGAAGGTATAATGCACATGTCTAAGTTATCACTATCTGAAGAAAACATCTTTTTGTATTTTTGAATAAGTTATCAGAATTATCATGCATGTGCTTTCAATGTTTTTGACTGTGAGAGGTGGATCGGTGAGAGAAAATGCTTGCAGGAGGTGCGGAAGATTCGGGGAGGGCCTAAGGGGCCCCTAGCACCCTTCTAGAGAGTTTCACAAAGTTTGTCGATCAAGAGACCACTTTTGTGAGCTGCTACAGGAAGTCTGCAGGGTTTCTACAGGATGTTCTGGAATTTCTACACGATGTCTGTAATTTTCTAGAGGATGTTCAGAAATGGGATTTTGGAGGATGGATAGAGGGAGAAAGATGAAGGAGTGGGTATGGAGGTGAGATAATGGTGTGAGAAGGTCCAATTTTTGGTGGATGGAGCTAAGGAGTGATAAGGACGGCTGGATTTTCTCAAGGAGAGATAAGGCAATGCTACACAATAATATGGAAAGTAGGTCAATGTGAGGGAACGTGGAAAAGGTAAGGCAAGGATATAAAATGGAGGATGAAACAAGTAGGTTGGATGGAGTATGGGTAGATGGAGAAGTATGATAGGCGCTCTGCAAGCTATTTTTCAAAATAAGAAAACAAACACTTAGGAAACCTATGACCTAGTTACTTCACTCTAATATGACCTAAGTAACAGCCAAAGGAAATGAACAGAAGTTTATTCGAAATGAAATACGTGAAATAAATATGCACTAAGCAATCATAAACTGAAGCATTTAAACACAACTAATATCAGCGTCTGCAAATCAGAATTCCAACACTAAGGATTGCACGACAAAGGAAAACAACGTTTTTGGTGGCAGCAAGGTCACCTTGGTCCCAACTCATGATTCCACTAAAGGGGAGGTGAGATCCAAGGTGCTTGGTAACCGTTTTTTGAAGATCTTCCCTATGATTGACCTATCAAGTAAATCTGAACATGAAAATCTATTTTAATCATAAAAAACGACCTAAGTAACAAAGCAATATTTTAATCTAAATAATAGATTTTATTCTAAGAATGCAGCAAAGACACATGAAAGTAAACAAAGGAGGTACTGGGCACTTGAGATGGATCCAACCCCAAGAGCTACAGCCTCCTAAGAGAGATTAGAGTTGGTGCAAAGCTGGATTCATCTTTATTGATCAAAAGAATAAGTACATTCCAAAAACTGTCCACAAGAAAAAGCTTGAAAATGTGTTGAAATGTAGAGCTAACCTATTGCCTAAAGAATGACTAAAATCAAACTACAAACTAGCTAACTTCTGCCTAAAAAGTGACTAACTGAAATGAGGCCCTAAGCCCTCTTATTTATACAAATTAAGGACCCCAACAGTCTTCCTAAACTTTAGGGACTCGGCTGCCCAAAACTTGCAGTTAATAGCAGTCCTACTTGACTTGCTTGGCTGTCCTTGTGATAATCGATTTGGTGGCCCTTGAAGTCCAAGTTGATGGTGGAGAATTGGAGGTAAGGGCCCATAAATGAAGAGGACACCTTCCTAAAAATCCTCTCTCTTGTTCTTCCACGAATTTGGTTGCGAAGTGCTCATTAAAACCTTTGATTTTGTCTCAAAATTGACCAAAACACTACGCAAAGTACCCATTAGACTTGTTGGTATAATGAATAACCCAATTCACTCTATTAGCATAAATATAATAAAAAAAATGCAATAAACTAATGAGAATGGTGGATTTAGTCAGATTAGGACGTTGAATGAGCCCATATAATTATTCATTTTTGGGGCTCATACTCTAAGCAACTAATCTATCTCTACATCTTTGATGGCCCTAGTGGCCTCTCTGCCATGCCAAGCTTCTGAAGTGATATCCTCCTCTCGGTCATGAAACCATGCTTTTCCCTCTGCTTCTTCCCACTGCCTGTGCTCCTTTTCTTGTAGCAGTTTTGTTAGCACCTCAACCTCAGCATGTAGCTTGTCCTCTCTTTGCTGCTCATCAGATGTTTCCTTGTCTTTCCTTCTTCCTGTGATTGTTTGGCCACCTTTTCCTCCAATTTCTTAGTCTCTCTTAGCTTAGCCCGAGTTTCCTGTAGAGCAGTCTCAGCATCCTATAGAGAGGCTGTTCTGTCCAACATTTTCATTCTTTCTCTCCAGGTGGATGTCTTCGAGCTTCCCCGTTCATAGGTGATGGATTCCTTTGAGGGAGACTTTTCCTTTTGTGTAGCTCGGGTGTCTACAATTCTAATTGGCTCTTTTGACTGTGTTTGGGGTGTGCTAGTTTTTATCCGCATGCTCCTTCTTGCCTTAAAATACATGGAAGGATCCCTCTTTCACTGCCTTTTTTGCTTTGGAGATGTGATAAGGGTAACCAACACAGTTGTTGCCTCCCTAGCTAAAATCTCAGGCAATTTCTCCTTTTTGTTCCTCTATTTCCATACTTCCTGTAGAAAGTCCTGTGGTGACTGTTTCATGTCTTCCTGTAGAAACTACTTTCTGGCTTCCTGTAGAAACTGTGTTCTGGCTTCCTGTAGAACCTGTCTTCACTGTTTTGGTCTGCTTGGCTGGGGGTGTCTGGCCTTTTAATTGTGGTGTGCCTGCCTTGGTTGTGCCCTCACTTGTTTGGACTTTTTCAGTCCTCTCTGCCCTGCTCTATAACCGTTTCTCCCTTGATGTTTGTGCCTTTGTTCCACCCACAGTTTTGGGCTCACCAACTTGGACTTTCCCTCGTTTCTCTTCTTGTTCTTTCTGTGCTGGTATGTCTTGTGTTTCCTTACCCCTGGCTTTCTCTTCTGCCTCATTGTGATTCCTTTCTTCACTACTAGATGAAGTGAGTTCCTTGGCCAGAATTTGAATATCATCATCCTTGGACATGTTGCGGAAAATCTCCCAGGAGAGAGGGACGGTGTAGGTATGGAGGGCATCTTCCACTAGAAGCTTGATAAGCCCATGATGGGCTAGATGATCCCATTTCCCTTCCTTCAAGTTTGTGCCACACTCAATTAATGATTTTAGGAGGAAATAGGGGATGCTTAACTTCTGTTCTGGGGGTAAATCCATCCCATGTCTGAGTTCACTTAGCAACCGGAAGTGATAACCGTAGAAAATACTGAACCGCCCCTCACAGGTAATGTACTTCATGATTTGAGGACTGACCTTGCTCCAAAAAGGATGTAGGCTGGCTCTCCGGACTCCATTCTTGTCTTCTGCAAACTTTTCCTCTGGTAGGAAGAATTCTTTTTTTTTCTTTTTGGCCCAATGCCCTCTCCTCTTTGCTCCAGGGTATCCCTAATGGCAGATAAGTAACTCGACTAATGAGTTCTGGGGTAAGCTTTAGGGTCAACCCTTTGAAATTTACAGTGGCGAGTGTCTTTGATTTAGGCTGCAGGGACATTAAGAGCTCCTATGTTATCTCATCGTCATGACCTTGAATTCTGTCACAAAAGGTCATCCAATTGGCACAGGTGAATACGTTCACCACCTCGGGAGTATTACGCAATTTTCTAGAATCCGAGGGTTCCTTTATGATAAACCCTCTTGGCATGGTGAGAGTGCTCTGTTTTGGTTTGTGCTCTGATAAAAAAGGGAAATTATGTTTATGGTTTCCTCCCTTGAACTTGAAGAAAATGTTCCTCACGTGTTTATGTTTTAACCTTGCACCAGTTTCCTAGTTTTAAAAAACTCAATTGTCCATGTACAGAAGGAGGACTTTGGTTTCCCCAGACATAGTGCAAAGCTCAATTTCCACCCTTAGCATATATACAATTATGAAAATTCAAATACTTCATACACAGGTTATCCCTCACGGTGCTTCATATTTTTTTTAGGGAGAAATTTTTATATCAAGGACCATGGAGGAGAGTTTTTACACAAAACTGACTAAGTAATTCCGAGCAACACACAGGAAAACCTCTATTTTCAACTCACAGGCAGACTTGTCTCTGACTTCCTTATTCAATATAGTTCAACTCATCACCTTTTGAACACACCATGGATGGAAGAGTGTTTTTCGTGCCGACCTGTCTTAGAACTCCAAACTTGATGAAGAAAAACTCGGGCTTCTCTACTTCGGAAGGATATACCGTACTTCCTGTAGAAGACACCCCCCATTTCCTGTATAATGCCACTGCACCCCTGAGTGAGCCTGATAAGTGGGAGATTTTAAAAAAATGACAGAAATACCGAGAAATCAGGCAAGAATCTTGCAGATGACCACTGGTTAACTGATCTGGAAGTGGTGGACGCGTGCTTCAGTTGTGACCGCAATTAAACAAAGAGTGGTGATATTTTCAGCCGAGCATCATTTAATTTTGGTGTGATTCGTGGTGAGGGAGTGAGGTGGCTAGGTATACGTGGCCCCATGCAGACTGCAGTGCCATGATGAAATGTCTGCTCTATTCTTGGAATCCCTTACCATTAGTTGCGCTGGAGTTCAAAATATCTACCACTATCTCGTTTTTTCTTTTTCTTTTTTAATTTCCTATGAATGAATACACACGTGCGCTGGTGATCCCTGGATGACTGCAATCGAATAGGCTAGATTTCTGGCTGAATTCCACCATTTCATTCGTTCATGCAGTTCTTAAATTACATTCATGCAACAGAGGAATGAGTTTAGTCATGTACCTGGAAGTCGAGCGTGGTTGCTGTGAGGTGTTGTGGCCTTTCATTTGCTACATGCATTTGTTTCTGTGGTTGGATGATGGCTTGGTTGCTGATTCATGCATTTTTTTCTTATGTAGGTATCCTCTAGGTGGATCTACGCTGCAAGAATTTGTTTCCACGTTCACATCTGCACCCTCAAGCTGCTGATGTTGAATTTTCATAAGACTGAAACTTATTTTCACCACTGCTCCCGAAAGATAGACCAGATCGATTTGAAACTTTTTGAGCATGTTCCCATCATCATTTTTCACCTCCCATAGCAAAATTGCGATTAATGGATGCACAAATTTCGAGAAAAATGGAAAATGTATAAAGATTACAGAGATCAATTTCTCGGAAACTGTGAATCGGAATTGGCTGAAACTTCTTGGGTAGGTGACTATCACCCATATGCATCTCCCCATGAAACATGTTTTGAAATGGATGTACGGATATGGAGAAAATACAAAAATGGCTGAAGATGATGGAGGTTGATTTCTTCGGAACCGTGCACCAGAATTGGTTGAAATTGCTCGGGAATGTTTTCATCATCCCCATACAACCCCCCATGTAACAATTTTGTAAATGGATGAATAGTTTTCAAGTTAGGGAAAAAACAAATTTCAACGCTATGTATTTTTGCTTCAATGCATTCTGTAGTTTTTTTGCATAGTATGAAAATGAGCTTGGGCTATGATGCAGGCATGGAAATGATGGAAGAGGAGTTTGAAGAAGGTAGGAGGACTTTTTAACCCTTTAGGAAGCTATCATGTTCGCCAAACCACCTTTTTGAAACCCATTTCTAGCTTCCTTTAATTTATACAGGAACTTCCTCTAGAAGCAAAATGAGGTGTAAAAAATGATGGAGAAAGGTGAGGGATGGAGACATGGATGCTTACAGGCCTAACCAGCAGATTCCAACCATCAGATTCCCTTTTAAAATTGAATTTTCTTCATCCAAAGGTTCTACAAGATGTTTCCTGTAGAAATTTAGAACTTCCTATAGAAATGCTTTGAACTTCCTATAGAAAAGCCTGGAACTTCCTGTAGAAAGCCCAAAACTTCATGTAGAAAGCCCAATCTTGACCTCAATGTGACCAAATCCTAGGAGAGGTGACTGGCCATGGAGGGAATGTCTGAAGGGATGTCCTAGAGACTGGTACAGACTCTTGTCCTCGTTTTGTGCGCCCCTCTTTTCCTGCAAAGTATTCATTGCAACCTGCAATTTTGCACGGAGATTAGTCCTGTTTTCTTTTTCTTTTTTTTTTTTTTTTTTTTTTTTTTTTTGAAAACTAGGGTGCCTCATGGAGGTTTTCACCCTAATTTCCTACCCTGGGCGCGTAAAAGGGAGGTTTTCACCCAGGGATCTTATTCTCATTTTCCTTTTCTCTTTTCTTCTTTTTTCCAACCCATTGACCGCCTCATGGAGGTTTTCACTCAATGAGCCAATCTAAGGTGCCTTCGAGGAGGTTTTCACCATAGATTTTTCCTCTTATTTCCATTTTTTCATTTTTTTTTCCTTTTTTTCCATTTTTTTGTACCCTACCCTACTTGAAAAATAAAAACATTTTCAAGTATAAGAATACTTCCAATGGAGCCATGTGCACATCGATATTAGAGACAAAATGATGTGGAGGCTTGAAATGCAGGTTTTGACAACTATCTGGATTTCAGAGACCAAATGATTTGACTTTGAAGGGATCAAACATAGCTGAAGAAGAGAGTATTGTTGCAGCTTAGTGGCTGTTTGAAACCATATCTCAATATAGCTCTGATATCCTTGGTCCTTTTGCTGATCTGGATCATTCTTCATGTCACCTTCTATCATGACCTTCTCATCTTCCTCTTTTTGTTGAGTTTTCTCTTGAATACATGGAGGATTTGTTGGTAACCATGAGGGAACTCTCTCGATATCTGATTTTTATGTCTTCTCTTGATTAAGTGCAGCCCATGGTTCTTTGATCTCTTCTTTTGAATCTTCTTTTACTGGATATGGTCATTTAATGCTTTCAAGATAATCTCTTTTTTGCAATACTCTTCCTGAGCTGTGGTGAAGATCATTGAGCTCAAGAGGAGTCATTTGGACATGTTGTGCCTCAGCTTTACAATTGGGTTGAGCTATTCCAATGTGCGGGTTTAGAAATGGCGGTACGAGTAGCTGAGTGGGGGTGTATATTTGAGATGGGTGCAGATGGGGTTGTGGTTGTGCAGGTGGCGGAGGAAAATGAGTGGGAGGAGAGTTGTACTGGGGTCTCCACCCCTGATCAGGTGCATTCCACTGAGGTTGTGGCTGAGCATAACAGTGAAATGAACAAGAAGCTGGTTGGGCATAATATGGATCTCTGAAGGAACAAGGAGGAGGTGTGAACCAGGAAGGATGAGCAGGGGGACCCCAAGAAGGCATGAAAGTGGCTTGATAGGGGTCGTAATAGGTCTAGGATGTCCCTTGCATTCCTTACTGGTAGGGTATTGGTCCATGTGGCCTCTTTTGGTTCATATAATAGAGTGATTCAGTGGCTCCTTTGGCTCTCTGATATGCAGCTTTAAGTCCGGGCAAGGAAGGGAACTGATTCATAGGATGGTATTCTTCACAGACGAAACACGCTTCTATGGAGTGCAATGGACATTAATGCGTAGGATGCTTTCTAGTACACTTGGGACAAAGATGGCCAAATCAGTCTTGGCTTCCTCTTACTTCCTTTGGATCCATAAGGTATCCAGTTGCATGGCAAGAAACTGCCCCATCTCGCTCTTGAAATCTTCCATCCGATTCCCACATTCACCTCCAAGGATTGAGTTGGAAGAAAAAGTACTGCTCCCAACATTTCTTCTTGTAGCCATTTGCTCCAGAGGAATTTTTTCTTCTTCTTCTTCCCTTGAGGTTCTTCAAATATGTCTTGTTGTCCACCTCAGGGTTCTTTAATCACAACCATCGAAGAAGAGAGAAGGTTGGTTGTGTGAAGCACTAGGAGTTTTGTCCAATCATTTTTCTGAATTATCTCTACTCCTATAAGACATGAAAGAAAATATTTTTGGTCGATTTTTTTTTTTTTTCTACTTGTACCTGTAAACTGAAATAGATTGAACTGCAACTAACTATCTTGCTAAAATGAAAATGCAGAATTGAAAGGAAAGTAGGAAAGGACTAATCTATTTTCCTAAAATGAAATTGCAGGAATGAAATGCTAAGCTACCCTTGTGCAATTGAAATGTTAATCTATGCTTGCAGAATTGAAATTCTAATTTACGCTTGCAGAAATGAAATTGCAGAATTGAAATGCTAATCTATGAAAGCAGGAAATGTCTACTCTACTTTTGCGGAAATGAAATTGCAGAATGGAAATGAAACAATCTACTCTACGCTTGCTGAAATAAACTACTTAGTAGAAGGTTGTAGTAGAAAATAGAAGAAAAGCTGCAATCACCAATACTCTGATGCTTCCCCGACAATGACACCAAAAAGAGTGGTGGGCCCCAGTATTGCAGCAATAATGCTGCAACTCCTGGGACTCCCTTCTTTAATTTTATCAACCCGGTAGTTCGTAACAAACTTGGAAGCGACGGTGCTGTATGCACAAGTACTAGCTCTTGCAGCAGCTGCCACTTGGTCAGTTGGCAAAATTCAACTAGGGTCTTAAGCCTAGCTCTGAGAAGAAGCTTTTTAACTGATGGATGAAGGCTAACTGAAAGGAAGCTAATCTACTTGCGGAAAGAAACTGGAAAGCAGAAAGGAAATGCAAACCCTAACAAACCCTAATTTCACCATCTAGTCCTACTCATGTGAAAAGGAGGATGCGAGCTACTGACAGAGGTGCCATTGACTTATAGGAAGGTAAAATGCATGTATCTAAGTTATCACTATCTGAAGAAAACATCTTTTTGTATTTTTAAATAAGTTGTTAGACTTATCATGCATGTAATTTTAATGTTTTTGACTGTGCAGAGGTGCATCGGTGAGAGAAAATGCTTGCAGGAGGTTGGGAAGGTTTGTAGAGGGCCTAAGTGGTCCCTAGCACCCTCCTATAGAGTTTCACAAAGTTTGGCGATCAAGAGACCACTTTCGTGAGCTGCTACAGGAAGTCTGCAATGTTTCTACACGATGTTCTTGAATTTCTACAGGATGTCTGTAATTTTCTACATGATGTTCAGAAATGGAATTTTGGAGGGTGGATGCAGGGAGAAAAATGAAGGAGTGGGTATGGAGGTGAGATAATGGTGTGATAAGGTCCAGGTTTTGCTGGATGGAGCTGAGGAGTGATAAGGACGATTGGATTTGTTCAAGGAGAGATAAGGCAATGCTACACAATAATATGGAAAGTACGTCAATGTGAGGGAACGCGGAAAAGGTAAGGCATGGATCTGAAATGGAGGATGAAGAAGGTAGGTTGGATGGAGTATGGGTGGATGGAGAAGTATGATAGGTGCTCCAGAAGTTATTTTTCAAACTGAACAAACGAACACTTATTAAACCTATGACCTAGTTACTTCACTCTAATATGACCTAAGTAACAACAAAAGGAAATGAACATAAGTTTATTCGAAATGAAATACATGAAATAAATATGCAACTAAACAGTCATAAACTGAAGCATTTAAACACATCTAATATCCACGTCTGCAAATGAGAATTCCAACACTAAGGATTGCATGACAAAGCAAAACAACATTTTTGGTGGCAGCAAGGTCACCTTGGTCTCGGCTCATGATTCCACTGAGGGGGAGGTGAGATCCAAGGTGATTGGTAGCCTTTTTCTGAAGATCTTCCTTGTGATTAACCTATCAAGGAAATCTGCACATGAAATGCTGTTTTAATCATCAAAAATGACCTAAGTAACAAAGAAATATTTTAATCTAAATAACAGATTTTATTCTAATAATGCAACAAAGACACATGAAAGTAAACAAAGGAGGTATTGGGCACCTGATATGGATCCAACCCCAAGAGCTACAACCTCCTAAGAGAGATTAGAGTTGGTACAAAGCTGGATTCATATTTATTGATCAAAATAATAAGTACATTCCAAAAACTGTCTACAAGAAAAAGCTTGAAAATGTGTTGAAATGCAGAGCTATCCTATTGCCTAAAGAATGACTAAAATCAAACTACAAACAAGCTAACTTATGCCTACAAACAAACTAACTAAAATGAGGCCCTAATATTTAAGGACTCCAACAGTCCTCGTAAACTTTAGGGACTCGGCTACCCAAAACTTGCAGTTAACAACAATCCTACTTGACTTGCTTTGCTGCCCTTGTGACAATCGATTTGGTGGCCCTTGAACTCCACGCTGATGGTGGAAAATTAAAGGTAAGGGCCGATAAATGAAGGGGACACCTTCCTAAAAATCCTCTCCCTTGTTCTTCCATGAATTTGGCTGCCAAGTGCTCATTGAAGCCTTTGATTTTGTTTTAAAATTGACCAAAACACTACACAAAGTACCCATTAGACTTCTTGGCATAATGACTAACCCAATTCACTCTATTAGCATAAATATAATAAAAAACCTGCAATAAAATAATGAGAATGGTGGATTAAGTCGAATTAGGAGGTTGAATGAGCCCATATAGTTATCCATTTTTGGGGCTCATCAGCGATTTCTCTTCTTAGACAGAGCAACCCAACGCACTTGTCTCTCTCTACGAGTTTGATGACTTTTACTAGTTGTCATATATAACCTATGATGGTCGCTGTAGCATGCAAAATTAGCATTTTTATGCCTTTCTCTTAGATCTATTATGATCCAGTGTATTTTCCTAAGTCTCTCAACTGGTTTATATCTCTGTAAAGCCATTAGAATGTTTAATTTGAGTGCGATTTCGTTTTGATGAGAGTTTGATTACTTTTATTTCTTATAGTGAATTAGGGTTTTGATCATTGATTGTTGATTTGATAAAATATTTTCATTTTTAGTTTGAGTATGTATGAATTATTTTCCTCAATAATCTAGTAGTATTCCTTTTTTCACTGCATCTGAAAGTTGAAAGGGAAAAATAAAAGAAAATAATTCCATTTTCTTCATGCATTAGGGATTTGTATTGAATTGGAATACTAAATTTGAATATATTAATTAGGAATACCATTATGTGTTGCATATTTGACGAAAACTCCTTCCTTCCCTTCGATATATCTTCATTAAATGAAAAAGAGTTCTTTTAATCATGCTAGTTGCATTATAGAAAGTTCAGGTGAATTTGTTTCATGAGCGTTGGAACTGAAACTTAAATCAAGATGAACTTTAAAATTTATTCAATGTACCTAAGGATCATTTGGAACATTAATGACACATGTGGTGGTCTAGGCTAGAAGATGTGTTCTGTCAGTATTAAACATAAGGTATATCATTAGTTATCAACATTACATTCCATGGATTGTTGGTTTTCAATGTACATTGAAGTATATCAAAACGTCTTCCACATACCTTCACATAAATAGGAAAAAAATCCACATATATTTGAGTATATAGAAATTCCCCGACGGTACGGCTATGCATTAGACAACAGTACTATAGTCTGTACTTCCACTTACCTCTGGGTATATTTTGGAAGTCCCCACTATGTTGCAATCTAGCCATTGGTAACTAAGTCAACGACCATGTTAACTATGATACACCAAACACAACATTCAGGGATATTTCCTACACATACAGGCAATGGTTCAACGCCCCCTCCTCCTAGGTCTACTTAACAAACCAACCAACCAGCGTAAACATGTGACGCAAGAGGTCACTATAAGGGATTAAACCTCCTTGCTTTCCTTAAGGAAATGGAATCGACGGAACACCTTAAACAAATCCATCCACATTAGTAACAACATCCTTGGGAGACATGGAAGCCACTCAGAGACCTTGTCCCTCAGTCACACTGACATTTTAACTTGTTTAACCCCTGTTTTCTCCCACGCTATAGGAAAGACAACATCGAGAAGAAAATTTTTCTCTCACAAGCCTATGTGCCACTGTCCCTAGACTCCTTTTAGTAGACATGTGCTGGCGTCCTAGAGATTTGAGCTACCTTTCTAGCTGCGAATCTCGATCTCTATCAAGAGCTTGTTACAACCTATTGGGAATGGGATCCCCCCGAGGACAGTTTTGGGGCAAAAATCCCATGTTTTGGATAAAATTTTCTAATAAAGTTGTAAAGTCTATGCATTTTGTGGTCACTGAGTGTGAAGGTGTCATCAATCATAAACGGTTTTCTGCCCTTATTTTGTAAAGTGAAGACAACATTAGAGATTTACCCATGGTCCATGGACCATGGGATTGTATCAAAAGAGCTAAGTAAGTAAGCTCTAGTTAGTGATAGGAGTCACGAGTTGTAGAAAAGGTCTTGAGTGATAAAGATAGAAGTCTAAGTTTCAGGTCATAACGTAGATAGAGGCTTTGCAGCTGAGTGTGGAGAGGCCTGGGGTAGAAGTCTGTAGCTGAGTGCGCAGACCCTACATCTGTGTGCGCAGGGTGGATAGAGTCTATAATCATCTGAAGGTATCAATAAAGAGAAGCATTCTACAAATTCTGCGTCTTTATTTCCTGTTAATGCATCATGTCAACTGTGTATGAATTTCATTTATAATGCTTATGTGATGCGTGAATGTATGTAATTTTGTTGTTTAATTGAATGCAAGTAAGAATAGCTATTTACACAGTGCTGGCTATGATTATTTAATAAGATAAGTAAGACTGCTAAGATAACTTGGGAATCTATGCAATACGCTGCCTTAGTAGCGCGAAAGTATCTATACCAAAGGTTAGAGCTGTGCGAAGGTCAGTGTACCCTTTCACAGAGGTATCAAAGGGCGAAATAAGGGGCTAGGAACACAAAGCCCTAGAACACAATGACCTATGTGAAAGTAGGAATAGAAGGAATAAACCAACATCGCGACCATCTCAGGGTGCAGAAACTTGGTTCCAGCATCCCCCCATACTGCTTTGGGTGAGACTTTGGTCTGCGCTCCACGGGCTGATGCTGAAAGGGCTAATAGTGTAGGGATTTGTTTGGCTAACTAATGTTGAACCTAGCTCAGGGCTGATCAAGCCAAAAAATGGTTCCATGTTGGGGACCGAAATCTGCATAAGAGATGTCCGGCTAGTCACATTGGGCATATAACTTATAACATATTTCCCACGCCTCCATGTGTTGTGCCGACACGATACTACGATCCGATAAGTCACAATCGCAGATCGCACAAGTCTGAGGCCTCTTTATATAATGGTCTATGCCAGTGCTGATCGTGATATGCCGATATCGACAATCGCACACCGACAAGTCACCATGCATATGGGTAAGTCCTTCCCTTTGGTTTTAAGCGATGCAATATTTCGGCAATCGCATGTCGAGATGCCTTAAGACCTACGGTTCCTCCTTTATATAGCCATCCACCGATGTGATATAAATGCTTCTTAGACCAATCAGAGTGGGCCAGGTGGCCCAATCCCTGTCTGTCATGTGTCAGCTATGGATTGGCCCGTGAGCCTATAATCAATTTTTTCAATATAGTTCAAATTTTAATGAAATTGCAATTTTCATTTTACAATAACTCCTTCATCCGAATTCTATTTTTGCCCAATCAAGTAGCCTTGGACTCAGAATGAGGAGATCTCTGCAACGAGACTATTTTTGAGCGCAGCCAGAAATTTTGATTTTCCTCTGATTTATGAAAGATTTGTGCCATTTGGCACCTTTCACCTCTTGCATGAAGTCTTTTAGACTTAAATGTTTATCTAGGATCTATTTTTGGATCACGCCTTCCCACTAAAAGAACTTTTGGTCTCCGAAAGACTGATATATTGATCTGAACAGTAAACGAGAATGAGTCACCCTCTTCTTTCAACCTCCCTACACCTCCCTTTGCATAGTGCCAATGAACCAATGTTCCTGACCACTTCCCTTCTCTTGGATAGGCCGATCTTCCAAAGAAGAGTTGTCTTCATCCTTGCCTTTCTGCAGAACTTCTACTGAAATGGTCATAGAAGGTATTTTGAGCTTCTTTTCCTTGATCAATTATCCAAGGCGGCTCAGCAAATGTGAAGTACGTCTACTCCACAAAACATTCATTTGTACCTGTTTGACAAGTTGCCAACAACAACTGTTAACAACAATAGGCATACAGACAAAAACTAGATGGACTAACTCCTCCTTCAACAAAAGAAACAGATTTTCACAATTTGTGAACACCTCCATGTCTTATATCTGCATACAAATGATGGACTAGGTAACCAGCCCGCAAAACATGCCTTTAAACAAATGACCCTTCAAGTCAAACATGTGGAAAAAGACCATTAGGACTCTTTTTCCAAAAGATGAAACTTTCATCATTGTCTCCATTTGGAGACCGAGTTAACTTCTTTCAAGTCAACATGGAATCACATGCAAGGCATGCATTTCATCCCTCAAATTTCACTTAAGCACACTTTACTTTTGAAGTTGAAATGAAATATATTGTAGATGCATCAATAGACATGCAAGCTTAATTGGATAAGAACTCTAACTATTCCTAACCAATCCATTTCTAAGGTACTACCTTTGTCTGCACATCACCATCATCATGTGAATCATTTTGAGACACATCATTCATGGAATCTTCTCTTCCATTTCTACCATCTTCTCCTTCCACTTTCTTCATCTTTGGTGGAAGCATTTTTTGATTCAGTGTCCAACATTTTTCAACATGATGTCCTTGCTTCTGGCAGAAAGTGCACTGCATGTGCATCCTCTTCATAGCATGATTTGCCTTCTCCAATGGACCTTTGGCTACTTGCTTCTTTTCCATCTTCCGCTTCCTATATGCATCCATTCTCTTCCAACATCTAGAAACATCATGGTTATCCAAACCACAAAACGAACATGCAACTCTTTTCCCATACATATGTGGAAATTCAGCATGCTAAATCAAAAGGACTATAATTGGAACTAGATTTATACCTGCCTCTTTCACCTTTATTGCCTTCATGAGTAGGTGAAGAAAATGAATAAGTGGCTCCCTTTCGAACACCATCAAACTCTTCAAGGCTGTTAGAGTCTCCTCGACTCTCTGGTTCAAGTGTGTGCTTCTAAACACCTTCATCCTGCAATTGATGTTTCAAGCTATTATATTCCTCTCGGATACAACCTTCACACTTTTGAGGTAGAGGACATGAAATGAAACTCCTTCTTGGTGTTGTTTCAATGGCATTCATGGAAGCTTTGGAATTCTCTCCATAAGACTATCCATAGTGAAGACCCAAATATTTAGGCCTCTCCTCAACGATTATTTGTTCAACAATACCTTGCGCATGCTTTCCCAAGCCCTTTCCTTCGTAGCCCATCTTGGACATTAGCTTGGAACCTATTCCTTTAGTATGATTCTCAAAAGAACCAATACAAGCATTCGTAGAAGAATTTGAAGATAAACTAGAATGGGTTACCTCCTCTCCAAGCTGATACTTGACTAAGGCTTGTTATGCAACAAAGAGTTATGTTTCAAACTCATGCATCCTCTTTAGGTTCATATTTTCAATATAAAGTTGCCTCTCCATTTCTTGCAATTTGTCAGTAAGCAAATGCTTCTCCCCCTTCATGGAATTCAACTGCTTTCTAAGCATATTGCTCTTCCTTCCATTCTCATACATTTCTCTCACCATATCCATCATGGTGGAAAATTCTTGTTTCATATATTCATTAAAGGGTCTTGTGAAGAGAGCAAAATTCGAGGATCCACTTGTAGAAGTTGTTATTATGCCAATTAACAAAAAAAACTTCAAGAAGATAAAAAAAAAAAGAGTTTATTTAAGCAACCTCTTGCAACAAAACTCTTGTGATTTGGATTTCCTTGAGGTCCTTTGTAATAGAAGAATGCCCTCAGCCCTTCTCCTTCTTGTCCTTCCTAGACTGAGTGACCAATAGCTTTCCATTCACCTCTGCAGACTCAAAAAGTAGTGAGTTAGAAAAACAAGCATACAATCAATGTCTTGTTGTTCAAACACCTTTTAGACAAGTAGAACTTGCTCTGTCAATCGAGAATTTTGATGTAACCTTCTCTAAAGGTGGGGCTAATCAATCTTAAGCTCTGATACCACCTGATTTGAAAATGGGGCACTTAGGCTTCTTCTCTAGCTTACAAAAACCTCTCCCACTTCCAAAGCTTGAATTTTCCCAAGTCTATTTGATTAACCAAGGCATAATTAAGAAATGCTTGAACATATAGGTGTATGATTGTATTTGTTTATAGCTAATTATTTTCTTTAAAAAAATTTGTGCATGCTGATATTTAAATGTGCTTGAACATATAAATAAATGCATATAACAGTGAATAAGGTAGCAGTAAAAACAGACACATAAGCCAACAAATTAATTTGGAGTTCACTCATAACCCTTGGGCTACATCTCCATGAGCTCTAGTTATTCAACTAGGCTCTCTAGGATTATGGTGTAAGTCTTTTACAAGTCTTTGACTAAACTCCTACTGTTTTGTACAAAAACAGTGCGTTTAGATACCATTTTATCCCTTCTGGCTCTTGAAGCTCTAGCTTTTGTTTCTTGACTCTTGTCTTTGGCTCTTTGGCTCTTGGTTTTAGCTCCTATCTCTCACTCTAGCTCTTTGGCTCTGGTTCTGGCTCTTGGCTCTAACTCTTGGCTCTCTGGATCGGGCTCTTGGCTCTTTGGCTCTCCTGCTTTGGCTTCTTTCTACCTTCTGCAACCTTCACGCTCTCTGGATTTTCACTTGAACTTGAAGTGACCCCAAAGGCTCCCTCAGCTACTTTTCACTTATCTCCTGCTATTACTTTCAACATTTAGCAACAAACAACAACTTGACCACCAAAAATAACTCAGTAGCCTGTATAGTAGTGCTTTTTCTCTCTATCACTCTACTCTTAGAGCTCTCTCTTGCTACTACTTTTAGCATTCAACAACAAACAATAGCTTTTCCACCATTCAATAACCCAACAACCTTGTTTCTTTGACATTCATGGCTTAAGAGCCAAATCACGCTGCCTATTGGTTTTCCCTTTTGGGCTCTCTATCTTTCGGCTTTGATCCACTCGAATCCCTTCTTTGAGTGTTATAAATCATTGCTAAATGCCCTTAGGTATGAATGCCACCTATTCCATAATGGAAGGAAGCCACCGGTGCTTTGAATCCACCTCAAACGGTTGCTCTATGTTTTTCACAGAAAACACTACTATACATGGGAAAATCCATAAAGCACTATCCATCCTGACTTGAAATATTCATAATTATGCTTTATATCCCCATCGGGTCTACTTAGGAATCACTATCACATATTGTAGTTGACTTGCATCCTTTTCATTTCGTTTGATAAGAAAAACTATGAAAATACATTAAAAAATAGTGTTTAATGGATTTCAAAATATATTGAATCAGGTTTATATTACCGTCGGGTCCGACCAGTTGCGTTGGGCATATAACTTATAACATATTGGCCCCGCCTCCATATGTTGTGCCGACACGATAGTATAATGCGACAAGTTACAATCGCATATCACACAAGTCTGAGGCCTCTATATATAATGGTCTATGCCAGTGTTGATTGCGATCCACCGATATCATTGATTGCACATTAGCAAGTCACCCTGCCTGTGGGTAAGTCCTTCCCTCTGGTTTTAAGCGATGTGATATTTCGGCAGTCGCATGTCGCGATGCCTTAAGAGCTGTGGTTCCTCCTTTATATAGCCATCCATGAATGTGATATCAATGCTTTTTAGACCAATCAGAGTGGGCCACATGGCCCAATCCTAGCTTTCCATGTGTCATCTGTGGATTGGCCCATGAGCCTATAATCAAAATTTTCAATATAGTTAAAATTTTAATGAAATTGCCTCCTTTTCTAAGGACATTGGGAAATTTTAATTTTACAATAAATCTTTCATCTGGAGTCCATTTTCGCCCATTCAAGTTTCATTTGATTCAAAATGAGGAGATCTCTGCAATGAAACTATTTCTGAGAGTGGCCTGTGATTTTGATTTTCCTTTGATTTACAAAGGATTTGTGCCATTTGGCACCTTTCACCTCTTGCATGAAGTCTTTTAGACTTAGAGGTTTATCCAGGATCCATGTTTGGATCATTTGTAGCTTTTGAGATTGTATGTTGGACTGTGCTCAACCTCTTTCTCCTTCTCAATCGTGAGGTATGTAATCCTTGTACCTTCTTTATTTTAGTTTGTGATTTTTCTTCTTGAGGAAGGGTGTTGGTTTGTGGTATTTCCTTTTCTCTTTTCCCAACTTTCTTCCTTTTAAGATTCCCCTTCCTCATTCTCTGTAATATGTCTACTATGGGTAGCTCTTCTTCTTATAATTATGGGTTAGTCTAGGGTTACTCCTCTTTTACCCCTTCTATGGTTCTCTTCCTTCCTCTCAGAGTGCTACTGTTGCTCGCTTTTTCTAGGGATCTTTCTTCAAAATGGTTCTTAACTAGGAAACTCTCCCATTTATCCCCTAGACTCTCAAGATGGAACTCAACTAATATCTTTATCAGGCCATGATGATACATGGTATTTTCTATAAAATGAATTCTGCTTTGAACGTTTGTAGACATTTTCTTGAGACTATTTAAGAGAATGTAAGGAAGATTCATTTGGTGATCTTCAAGAAAATGCATCATCATCCTAACATGGTAAAAATACATATACCCAAACATACCCTCAATGGTGACAAATTTTTGAAGTATAAGTAATAAATTCCTCCATTTTCTCTTTAGGGCTATGGTGGGAATACATTTCTTGAATATAGTGGTGTCCATATTTGGATTTTTGAGGAAGACCTTCCAATATTCTCTACTAATTCCCCTGTTCTTGAACCATTTTTCCATGCTCCTTGGTAATTCAATAGGCTCTGTGATCATGGATTCTATTATGGTGATCTTAATGTCTCCTATTTCAGCTTGAGTTCCATCAAATAAGCATTCAAATGTCTTGGTTACTTCCTTGTGAGAACCGTTGAATTTTTCAATGAACTGTAGCCATTGTTTCTTTTGCAGCAGCTCCTTGGTGTGAGGGTATCCCTTCAAGAGTTTCTTCCCTTTTGGCTCAGTTCGAACAATTATCCCGGTTATGGAGGATGCTTTGCCTCAAAGACTCGTTACCTTGACAAGAGAATGGTGTTGGTAGGGCTTCTCTAAGTGGGGGGGTGATGGAGTGGCTATGAAAGTTCACAGGAGTGTAAAAACATGTTGATTATAATAAGGGTTATGGGAATGAATCGAACCGTAGATTATTTAAAATGATGATTTGGTAATTACTTCTGCAGATTTAGAATGAGGATGTGACACGACTTTTAATTGGTGGCTTATGATATTTTGTTAGGTGGCCATGACCCTTAAATTATAATGATTTCGTTTCAATTTTTGGTAGTACTATGTCTTCTTAGTCATATATGAAATATATTAATCCTTATTACTAAGTTAAAGTACACATATCTTTGATCCACTTTTTCCAACCTTGTTTGTTGTTCTGAGATCTCTTGCACATACTTTTCTTTGTTAGTTATCTTTCAATTAAAATCACCAAGTGTCCTTGTGGGCTAAAAAAAAATTATTAGGCTACAGAAACTTGTTGTAGCTAAGGAAACTTATGCAAGCTATGGCAAGTTATTGATTCTGCTACTTAGAAGGAATTTTTTTTTAATAAAGGAACTTTATTATTTTCTTTTTGAAAGGAAAATTTGAAGTGCCAACAAAAATTGGTTTTCACTCTAATTTTTTTGTATAGACAAACCAACCTCATTTTGCTTTTCATGTTTATACTTTTTATTTTATTTTATTTTATTTATTGAATGTATATATATATATATATTCTATATATATATATATATATATATATAATATATATATATAAATATATATATATATATATATATATATATTAATATATATATATTATATATATATAATTTACTTATTATTATCATTATTTTTAGAGAGTAATCTGAGTAAAAATTTCTAAGGTGAAAAAGAAGAAGAATTCTTCTTGATCATTTCCTATTCTGAATTATCTTGGAACATTTTGACAAAATCCTCTTTTTTCAATGTTTACTGGAAAAATATGAGTCGATGTCCATTTACTAATACAAGAATTTTCTCTTCATTAATAGTCTTGATTCTAACTGCACCATTGTCAAAAACACTTTCAACTTCATAAGGTCAAAGCGAGCGGGTTTGGAATTTCCCTTGAAAATTCTTGAATTTTGAATGACACAGTAATGCCCAATCTCCTCGATGAAATTTCCTTTCTTTAATGTACTTATCATGCCATCTAGATCTTTGTTGTTAGACTAGGCTAGATCTGTAGAAGGCTTATTGTCTCATTTCATCAAGTTCATTTAGTTGTCTCATCCTTTGCTTTTCTGCTTCTGATAAGTGAAGATCTAATTGGACTACTGTCTTATAGGTCTGGATCTGGAACTCTCTCAGAAGTAAGACTTGCATCCCATAAACAAGTTCACAGGGAGTGTGTCGTGTAGTATTTCTCCATTTAATTTTATAGGCCCATAAAGCTCCTCAAAGATTTTCCACTGAGTCCTTCCTATGTATATGTACAGTCTTGGTGAGGATAGCTTCAATCACCCTATTTGTGGACCCAACTTGTCCATTGGCTTGTGGATGGTATGGGGTAGACTTCCGATGTTTGATTTTGTATTGATCCACAAGCTTCTGTACTAATCTCAATGTGAATTCTGTTCCTTGATCTGTTACAATTTCTCTTGGAACACCAAAATGAGTAAAAATATCCTCAAAAAGAAATGAAACTACAACATTTTCAGTAGCGAAAGGAAGTTCTTTACCTTCCACCCATTTAGTGACATAATCAATACATACAAGAATATACTTCGTTTGCTTTGAAAGTGGGTTGCTTCGTCCAACAAAATCTAGTGCCCACTTCTCGAATGGTTCAATGAGTACGTGTGGTTGTAGTGGAATTTCATGTGAAGGAGTGGGTTTCCACATTCTTTAACAACTCTCACATCTTTTAACATATTATTTGGTGTCCGTAAAAATGGAAGGCCAATAATATCCTAAAAGAAAGATTTTGTAAGCAGTCCTTCTGTCACAAAAATGTCCCCCATATGGCTCATCATGGCAGGCTTTAAGTATTTATGGTATTTTGTCCTCTCGAACACATCTTCTGATCATGAGATCTAGTCATGTCTTGTATAATTCTTCATTTATCCACAAATAATATGTGCTATTGTGGACTATTCTTCTGTTTTCTCTAGGAGATAAATGAAATGGAAATTTTCCTGTGGCTAAATAGTTAGCAATATATGCATACCAAGGTGATTTAGTAGATACTGCAAAAGGATATTCATGAGAAAATTTATCCTCTACGGGTTGATCATTATTTTCATCTTGTATTCTAGATAGAAATTCAGCAATTGTGTTCTGTTTTGCATACCTATCTAGAATGGTTACGTTGAATTCTTGTAACAGTTTATTCCCCCATTAGTGACTCGTTTATTCATTAGGTATCTAATGGTAGAATGGTCTCTGGGAACAAAAGTTTCATAGCGAGTTATGTAATGTCTCGACTTGTTAATGTCATGAACTACAACTAAAAATTCCTTTTTAGTTATAGTATAATTTAACTCTCAAGGAGTTAAATTTTTACTGGTATAATAGATTGCATAAGGAGCAATATCTTTTTGTCCCAACACAACTCCTAAGGCTGAATCTGAAACATCCATTGAGATATGGAAAGGAAATTTCGAGTTAGGTACTTTTAAGATAGGTGCTTAAGGAATTCTATTTTTCAAAGGCACCTTGAAATTCAGAATCCCAATTGAATTCACAGTCCTTGGTGGGCAATTTAAAGAGTGGGGATGGAATTTTTGTGAAGTTTTCTATGAATCTTCTATAACATCCAGTAAAACCGAGAAAATTTCTAACATCCTTTTGACAACTTGGCACTAATAAATTAGAAATGAATTCAACTTTAGACCAGTGTACCTTGATTCCATCTCGTGAAATGTGATGACCTAAAACAATTTCTTCATTAAACGTCATGAAACATTTTTCATGGGTTAATAAGAGATTTGTTTTTTTACATCTTATTAATGATTTTTCCAAATTTTCTAGTGCTTCATTGAAAGAATCTCCATAAACTGTGAAATCATCCATGTACACTTCCACACAATCATGAAAAAGATTATAGAAAATTCTAAGGACTACTCTTTGTAATGTTGCTTTAGCATTGCATAGTCCAAAGGGAAGTACTTGGTAAGAATCAATTCCCCATGGGAAAGTTAATGTGGTTTTATCGTGATCTCCAGGGGTTACAGGAATCTGGTTATATCCAATGAACCCGTCCAAGAAGGAAAAATATTTTTTTCCTGCTAATTTGTCTAAGACATGATCTATAAAAGGTAGTGGAAAGTGGTCTTTTAATGTTGCTTTATTTAGTTCCCTGTAATCGATGCATACTCTCCATTTTCTGTTTTTCTTAGGAAGGATTACTAGGGGTGAAAGCCACTCACTGTGAGATATTGGATAGATGAAATTTATGTTTAATAATTTTTGCAACTCCTCCTTAACAATTTCTTTTAAATTTGGGTTCATTCTCTGTTGAGGCTGCCTAACCGGTCTTTCATTTTGTGCAATGTAGATATGATGTATGCATGTTTTAGGATTAGTCCCTTTCATGTCAGTGTATTCCCATGCAAAATCAGAAGAATGTTTCTGTAAAATTTCTATCAACTAATTCTTTTGCACTTCTTTGAGGTTTTCATTGACCTTTAAGGTTTTTCGTGGAAAATTTTCTAACAAGGAATTTCCGAACTTTTCCATGGAGAGCAATGATACTTGTTTAGATGAGATATAATAATTGCGACTATGATCATAATGTGAGGAAGACTCATTATTTTCCAGTAAAGTTAGAATTTGGTCTTCCTCTTTTACTTGTTTAGTAGTAAAAATAGGTTGTATATCTTCTTCATCTTCTATCCATTCATCAGTTTCCATATCTATCGTTGTTGTTGCAGGAGGATATAATATAAATTTATTTGTAGAATTTCCATCTAAGATAAAAATGTCACGTGATATGCAATCGATGAAATCATCAGTTGTAGCTAACCAAAGTCTTCTTAGGATTAATTGATGTCCTCCAAAATTATTCTCAGGTGTTAAGACCGTGAAATGAATAAGATATTCCCAACAATCTAAGGATACAGAAACATATTCCAACACACCATCAGGTTTAATCACAGACCTATCTGCTAATTGCAATAAGGTTGGTGTGTATTGAAGGTTAGGAAGCCTAAGGGTGTCCATAAATGGTCTACTCATTATGTTTATGGTTGTTCCTAGATCAATTAGTGTTTTGTATTTCAGTTCGAGTGATGTGAATTTTTACAATGGAGCTTCCTTGGTCTAAATATTTTTGAATTCTCGTCTTCCCCATCATAAAATATGCAAATTTTTCAACTAACTGACTTCTTTTTATGTCTTTTCTTTTTCTCCCTAATCTTTGTGTACATAGTCCCTTAATTATTGTTGCAAAAATTGGTATTTCTTTTATGGCTTGTAATCAAGGAATCTTAATGCAAATATTTCTCAATTCATCCATCATACTATAATCACACAAGATAATTTATTTTTCTACTCCTTCATCAATTTTCAACCATTCAAGGAAAGGTGGTCTAATTGATACCAAGGCTTGCTCTATGATGGGAGTGTTTATCAAAACTTCCTCTGTTTGTTTATTCTCCTTCTCAGGGAAAGAGGCATCCCCTACTTTTGATTGGTTTTTGGGTTTTTGAAGATCGAATCTTGTTTCTTGAATGATAGTAGGGGGTTTTCTTGGTAATACTCTTCTAGACCTTAACTGGACATTATTTAGGTCTAGTGGAGTTATTACATAAGTTTGAGGATTCTGCCCCTCCATGTTGTATACTGGTTGTTGTGGTATTTTATTATTAGGATTGAAAGTGTTTGAGCGGGCAATTGATTTGGTTTTTGTGGAAATGGTAGGGAGAGTTGTGGGTTTTGATTTTGAACTTGAATTTTTGGTAATTGGTTAGCTTGTGGAATGTGATTAGATGGTGGTAGAAATTGTGGTGGAAGGTAAGATGGTAGATATTATTGATATTGGGCATAGGCTCCATAAGGATTTTTCCATCCTTGATTCCAATATTGTGACTGTGGTTGAGCGCAAGGCTTCAAGGCGAAATTCTAATTATTTTGTGAAGAGTGGGAAAATTGTTATGGTCTAAATCCTTGTGATTGATTTGGTTGGAGATTTTTCCATGGTATTTTGGCTATAAAGTAGAGAGGGTCTTTTGGTTCTCATATTCCTTCATCATTAAACACAGCCTTTAGACATGGTAAGGATGGACATTCCTTCATATCATGATTATCTGCCCATATGACACAGGTTTCTATGGCTTTTGAATCTAATGGACTCTCTTAGAGCATGTTTCTTCCAACATTTGGGATAGAAGATAGATAATGCCACATTTTCATAATTTTTCTTGTTTTGTATTTTAAGGTTGTTTATGTGCTCGCTTAGGCTCCCTAATATATTTGTTTTGAAGGTATCGAGCAAGTTTTGTAATTCTGCCTTGCTAACTCTCTGAGCTGCACATTTGTTAATTCTTGACGAGTGAGGGTCTCTAGGATTCCTTTCAACTCATGATTTACCCCTTGAGATATGCACACATAAATCAAAAATATCTACAAATGGTAGTTCGAGAATATCTCCCTTCCAAGTTAGGTTAAGGAGATCGATCCACTCATCTTTAATAGGTCTAAGTAAGATGGTTTTTAAGGTTTCTTCATGCAAATTATCCATTTTTTCTCTTTTAACATTGTAAACAAACCTTTCTACTAAGTATTCCAGATTTTCATCTTCTTTTTGTGTCATTTTGAAGACTTCACCTTTAAGGTTACTAGGCATACAATAATCTCTATATTTTCCTAAGAAAGCCTCTTTCATTTTTCCCCATGCTGTTATAGAATCTAGTCTAGATTTATGAACCATTTTAATGTTGAGTCTTTTAATATAGCATTGAACATTTTTAACTTTTGAGCATCATTCAAATATTCATACGATCTACATAATACTTCAAATTCAAAGAGAAATGTCTGTGGATCTTCATGTCTTTTTCTGTGGAAATTAGGAAGAATTGACGGTGATATATTTTTCAATGTGAGGGTTGTATCTTCAACAAGAATAGGGAATCTAGAAGGATCTTGGTTTCATCTGCCTCCACCCCCTCCTCTATTCCTATCTCGAGCTCTACCTCTACCTCTTCCTCCAATCCTATTTTCCCTGTCATGGACATTGCATACTTCTCCTTCCCCTTCTTCAACCATGATAGATTCTTCAGAACTAATATAGTCTCTCTCATTGCTCTGTCAATTGTTTTTCAAAATAAGTTTATGATACCTCTTCTCCACTAGGAACTTCTAAGTTTTCTCGCAAAATTTGTTCATGAGTGGAGGATAGAAAATTACTCCTCTAGTTGGGGATGTAGGATTTTCTTCAATTACAACTTCAGTAAAGGAAGCGGGTGAACTTTTGGATTGGATTTCTGATCTTGAGATTTGAGGAAACCTTTGTCGACCTTGAAAAGGAATTTGGGTTTGAGTAGGTGGTGTGGATTCTTGAAATCTAGGTGAAGTGAGTGGATTTGTGGGAATTAAACTTCTTCCTCGTCCTACAAATCTACCTCCAGAGTCTCTATTCCTATGCATATCAATTTTTTATTTTTTTCATAACTTCTATTTGTACTTCCCCAGTGCCAATATATTTGGCCAATTTAATCTCTTTAAATTGTCAATCATAAATTGTCAAACACGGTACATGTACTTATGATGTACAGGTGCACTATATGTGCTAGAAGTTATTCCTTATGTAGTTGTGTTTTTGTTAGGGTCTGGACATGAACTTAGTATGTACATAGTGTCATTGATTATATTAATGTCTCAATCCTTAAAGTTATCAGCTAATTTCTTAAGAGTAATTATATATTGAATTATTTTATGGATGATATGAGAGTGACTCTAAATTCTACTTATGTTAGATTATTTTGGGATTTTTGTCTTGAATCTTTAGGCTGTAGCTCTAATTTACTAAGTGCAAGAGAAATCTATTTTATCAAATTGTTAAGAAGTACCGTCTAAATTCAATTGTTAAGAAGAAGGCTCTCATACTTTTACTCATTCAATTTCATTCAAACAAGATATTTTGAACATCATCTGTACTTATGAAGTAAACAGAATTGGACTACTCTAGATAAAAAGAAAATGAAAGAACCATGCCATACAAGGCAAAAAGAAATTCAAATAGTAGATTAAACTAAGTATAAAGTAGATGGAAGTACTCATGCATATAACGATTCACTAGCGAAATCATCATACTGCATTTCTCACACAAAAACAGAGTATTTAAAGGATTGAAAAGAAATCTAATTACATTTGGTTAAAGACTAGTCATAGGGGGCACTCCATAATTTGGCCCAAAATCTCAAATCATCGCAATGCATACACAGAGAAAACTAGTTCTATTGCTTGCAAACGAAATTTAAGAAAGTGTTCTAAAATTACATCATCTCACTTGCACCAAATCATGCAATAATTTTTATAACAATTCGTTGGCATAAAAATCATGAGTAATTTAAGCCTAAACATATTTATTCTAACTAACTATATTGTTGAATCTTCGATTCTCTATTTTGAAAGCAAATCAATAAGGTTTTGATGGAACTCGGAATTCGTTTTGGCAACAATGGTGTGGTTGACTTTGGGGTTTGACCTTGGTATCATGGGGTCATCTCGAGGAATTGGCTCAATGGGATATGGGATATGAAGGGATCCACAAGGGAACAATTTCTTATCCACCCATATCTTTAGTAGCTCACCTAGAGCTTGTGAACCTTGCAAACAATGAAGATAGCTGCAGAAATCTAGATTCTAGATTCATTGTGGAGATGGACCAATTTTGTAGCGAGTTGCATTTTTTAACAAGACAATAGGGTGTATAGCCAAACATGAAGAAGACGACATATTATTGCTTACCTTTATCAAAACCTTATGGATATGGAATTATTTAGGTGGTAAATATAGGAAAAGAGAGAAACATAGGCAAAAAGGAGTGTCATGGTAAGACAATCTTTGGACTCTACACTGTACTTAACCCACTACCAAACAGAACTATGACATTTTTTTTTCTTTGCTACAACTAGAGCTTCACTCAGTCAAGATTCTCACAATGTTCCATGCACAACAACTCAACCACTCTACTCACTACTAGTTTCTACGCCACATCTCATTACGGTTGAATGTCAACTCAAGCACAACATGGAACACTAACCTACTTCACAAACTTACTCAACATCTACACCATCTTCTACTCACTCCTCCTCACAAAGCCAAGTCAACAATTCAACCCAGCTAAGAGTGCCATGTGTCTTAGCTACCCACAGCTCATACCAACATCTCTCCACATGTAAAACCTACCCGCAGAAAACAGAAAAAGGGAGGTAAAGCTCCACACATGAGACTCATTGCATAACACACAATAATTCCTGGGTGTTCAAAAAATCCACAGCAAAGCATCTTCCTCTAATAAGACAACAACCATCCCTCATGTTGCTCTACCTGCAATAGGACAACAACACTTCTAGACAGCGCTCAAGGAAGGACAACAACACTTCTAGATAGCGCTCAAGGAAACACTCAATAAATGGAGGAGTATTCACTATGGTCACAAAGAGGGACTTGATGACTTATATTGAGTGTGATTATATGATGGACAATCTGTGACTATCACAAACAAGAAGAACTCTTTGGTGGGAGGCTGTTTTCAAAACATACTAACACCCAATTTCATTATGAAGCTCATAAGAATTTGCTATTATTTTAGCAATATTCATTTTCTTCTTAACTTGATGGAGAAATGTTTTTGATTTTAGAGATTGGTCTTGAAGACCTCCTTAGAAAATCTTAGCTTCCTTTTTCCCTCTGACTCTTTATCACCCAACATTTATCATTAAAATTTTGAAGTAATAATATTTTTAATGTTATACTGCTTTTGCAAAATCACTTCCTCCTTTATCCCCTGGTAGTCAAGCCCACACAGAGCAAGACAATGGAGTTATCTTTGGCTAAAAGCACAAATAATTTTAGGAAACCCTTTGACTACCACCTTGTTCAATTTCTTCTTATACATAACATATTTATTCATAGCCATGCTTTCACTAGAAGAGAGCTTTGCTTCAATTAGAAGGATATAATAGACAGTATTTCATTTAATCTTAAACTATATATTATAAGCTACTATTGGATATTTTATATCTTACTCCTTTATTCTATGAAGATGCACACATTTATATAAAGTAATAGGAGTGATAAAAGCTTAAAAAAGAGTTTAGTTTTATCTTACATCCAAATATTTTCTTTATAATTGTTTAAAATCCCACAATCATATTTCCATCTCCCATTTATCTTTTCACAATGCTATCATTCTAATTGAATTTTTAATATATATGAATTAAAATATTTGTAGGAAACAAATTGCATTTTTTAAAAACTCTACCTGGAAAATAAACTAGTAATTATAATGTTAAAATTTCGCTGGAAATTAATAAAATTGTAATTTTAAATGACCAGTGTTAGCTAAAGTCCCCATGGAGATGGTTAATCACTTTATCAAATATTTCCAACCTGCCATGTCCCACTCATCCTACGAGTCCTATGATCTCACAGACTGGACTTCACGCCATCTCGCTATAGCAGCGGATCCTCTAGTTTCAAAGTGTATTTATCCGGGACTGCCAGTGTCTAGTCTTTTACAAAATTTAGCCTTCACCGACTCACTAACAGAGGTGGAACTGAGTCACCGCTAGTGTTCAATCACCTTACCGCCTTATATTAAATGAATTTTATATCACGGCTTTCATTATGATTTGATGGGAATGGTTTGATTTTAATTTTATATTTACAGATTAGATTGTCGTTTCGGATTTATATGAAATTTGTCTTTGTCTGATTAGGCTGAAATTTTCTCGATCACATACTTAATTGTGATTGAATTGATTTTAATTAATTCTTCCGGGTTTCCCTGTCCCAACGTTACTTTTACTTCGGGGGACGCTTTCGCAAGTATTTGCGCTATTCCTTTCCCTTTTGAACGTACATTCCTTTATTTGTTGGCAGATACTTGTCCTTATTTTTTGCAGCGTAGTTTTATATTTATTTGTCAGCTTAGATCACTTTAGCGGTCGTTCTCGACTTTTGAGCTAATCCAGTATTTCAAAGCACAGATCCCTTTCCTGGTCCTTTTTTTCAATTAAACAGATTCGGTTTTGGAGCAGATTTCAGATATATATAGTACGTTCTCCAAACCAATCCTTTGTAAGTGCTTATCATATATTTACTTAATATATATCAACATAAATGCTTTTAATTGTAAGTATGTTTTTGCCTATTTAGATATTAATCCTTTATCAGCATAGCTCTCTATAGCTCCCTTTCCTTGTTGTTTTTGACGTGCTAACCCTTAAATTATCCCATTTCTTGTAGCCATGTTCCTGCATTTCAACTGACTACCATCCAAACACAGATCTATTCATGCTTAAAATGACAGATCAAAATGAAAACCACTCACTACGAACATAAATGAAACTGCTTCTCCCCCTTCATGGAATTCAACTGCTTTCTAAGCATGTTGCTCTTCCTTCCATTCTCATACATTTCTCTCACCATATCCATCATGGTGGACAATTCTTGTTTCATATACTCATTAAAGGGTCTTTTGAAGAGCGCAGAAGAGAGCAGAATTATGCCAATTAACAAAAAAAACTTCAACAAGATAAAAAAAAAAGAGCTTATTTAAGCAACCTCTTGCAACAAAACTCTTGTGATTTGGATTGCCTTGAGGTCCTTTGTAATAGAAGAATGCCCTCAGCCCTTCTCCTTCTTGTCCTTCCTGGACTGAGTGACCAATAGCTTTCCATTCACCTCTGCAGACTCAAAAAGTAGTCAGTGGGCAAAACAAGCATACAATCAATGTCTTGTTGTTCAAACACCTTTTAGACAAGTAGAACTTGCTCTGTCAATCGAGAATTTTGATGTAACCTTCTCTGAAGGTGGGGCTAATCAATCTTAAGCTCTGATACCACCTGATTTGAAAATGGGGCAATTATGCTTCTTCTCTAGCTTACAAAAACCTCTCCCACTTCCAAAGCTTGAATTTTCCCAAGTCTATTTGATTAACCAATGCGTAATTAAGAAATGCTTGAAAATATAGGTGTATGATTGTATTTGTTTATAGCTAATTATTTGCTTTAAAAAATTTTGTGCATGCTGATATTTAAATGTGCTTGAACATATACATAAATGCATATAACAATGAATAAGGCAGCAATAAAAACAGACACATAAGACAACAAATTAATTTGTAGTTCACCCATAACTCTTGGGCTACATCTCCATGAGCTCTAGTTATTCAACTAGGCTCTCTAGGATTATGGTGTAAGTCTTTTACAAGTCTTTGACTAAACTCCTACTGCTTTGTACAAAAACAGTGCGTTTAGATACCATTTTATCCCTTCTCGCTCTTGAAGCTCTAGCTTTTGGTTCTTGACTCTTGGCTTTGGCTCTTTGGCTCTTGGTTTTAGCTCTTGGCTCTCACTCTGGCTCTTTGGCTCTGGTTCTGGCTCTTGGCTCTAACTCTTGGCTCTTTGGCTCGGGCTCTTGGCTCTTTGCCTCTCCTGCTTTGGCTTCTTTCTACCTTCTGCAACATTCATGCTCTCTGGCTTTTCACTTGAACTTGAAGTGACACCAAAGGCTCCCTCAGCTACTTTTCACTTATCTGCTGCTACTACTTTCAACATTTAGCAACAAACAACAACTTGACCACCAACAATAACTCAGTAGCATGTATAGTAGTGCTTTTTCTCTCTATCACTCTACTCTTAGAGCTCTCTCTTGCTACTACTTTTAGCATTCAACAACAAACAATAGCTTTGCCACCATTCAATAACCCAACAACCTTGTTTCTTTGACATTCATGGTTTAAAAGCCAAATCGTGCTGCCTATTGGTTTTCCCTTTTGGGCTCTCTATCTTTCGAGTTTGATCCACTCAAATCCCTTCTTTGAGTGTTATAAATCATTGCTAAATTCCCTTGGGTATGAATTCCACCTATTCCATAATGGAAGGAAGCCACCGGTGCTTTGAATCCACCTCAAACGGTTGCTCTATGTTTTTCACAGAAAAACACTACTATACACGGGAAAATCCATAAAGCACTATCCATCCTGACTTGAAATATTCATAATTGTGCTTTATATCCCTATCGGGTCTACTTAGGAATCACTATCACATATTGTAGTTGACTTGCATCCTTTGCATTTCGTTTGATAAGCAAAACTATGAAAATACATTAAAAATGGTGTTTAATGGATTTCAAAATATATTGAATCAGGTTTATATTACCGTCGGGTCCGACTAGTTGCGTTGGGCATATAACTTATAACATATTGGCCCCGCCTCCATATGTTGTGCCAACACGATACTATAATGCGACAAGTTGCAATCGCAGATCACACAAGTTTGAGGCCTCTATATATAATGGTCTATGCCCGTGTCGATTGCGATCCACCAATATCAGTGATTGCACATTAGTAAGTCATCGTGCCTGTGGGTAAGTCCTTCACTCTGGTTTTAAGCGATGTGATATTTCGGCAATTTCATGTCGCGATGCCTTAAGACCTGTGGTTCCTCCTTTATATAGCCATCCATAATTGTGATATCAATGCTTCTTAGGCCAATCAGAGTGGGCCACATGGCCCTATCCTGGCTTGCCATGTGTCAGCTGTGGATTGGCCCATGAGCCTATAATCAAATTTTTCAATATAGTTCAAATTTTAATGAAATTGCCTCCTTTTCTAAGGACATTGGGAAATTTTAATTTTACAATAAATCTTTCATCTGGAGTCCATTTTCACCCATTCAAGTTTCATTTGATTCAAATTGAGGAGATCTCTGCAATGAAACTATTTCTGAGAGTGGCCTGTGATTTTGATTCTCGTTTGATTTACAAAGGATTTGTGCCATTTGGCACCTTTCACCTCTTGCATGAAGTCTTTTAGACTTAGAGGTTTATCCACGATCCATGTTTGGATCATTTGTAGCTTTTGAGATTGTATGTTGGACTATGCTCAACCTCTTTCTCCTCCTCAATCATGAGGTTTGTAATCCTTGTACCTTCTTTCTTTTAGTTTGTGATTTTTCTTCTTGAGGAAGGGTGTTGGTTTGTGGTATTTCCTTTTCTCTTCTTCTAACTTTCTTCCTTTTAAGATTCCCCTTTCTCATTCTCTGTAATATGTCTACTATGGGTAGATCTTCTTCTTATAATTCTGGGTTAGTCTATGGTTCCTCCTCTTTTACCCCTTCTATCGTTCTCTTCCTTCCTCTCAGAGTGCTACTGTTGCTCGCTTTTTCTGGGGATCTTTCTTCAAAATGGTTCTTAACTAGGAAACTCTCCCATTTATCCCCTAGACTCTCAAGATGGAACTCAACTAATATCTTTATCAGGCCATGATGATACATGGTATTTTCTATAAAATGAATTCTGTTTTGAATGTTTGTAGACATTTTCTTGAGACTATTTAAGAGAATGTAAGGAAGATTCATTTGGTGATCTTCAAGAAAATGCATCATCATCCTAACATGGTAAAAATACATATACCCAAACATACCCTCAAAGGTGACAAATTTTTGAATTATAAGTAATAAATTCCTCCATTTGCTCTTTAGGGCTATGGTGGGAATACATTTCTTGAAGATAGTGGTGTCCATATTTGGATTTTTGAGGAAGACCTTCCAATATTCTCTACTAATTCCCCTGTTCTTGAACCATTTTTCCATGCTCCTTGGTAATTCAATAGGCTCTGTGATCATGGATTCTATTATGGTGATCTTAATGTCTCCTATTTCAGCTTCAGTTCCATCAGATAAGCATTCAAATGTCTTGGTTACTTTCTTGTGAAAACCGTTGAATTTTTCAATGAACTGTAACCATTGTTTCTTTTGCATCAGCTCCTTGGTGTGAGGGTATCCCTTCAAGAATTTCTTCCCTTTTGGCTCAGTTCGAACAATTATCCCGGTTATGGAGGATGCTTTGCCTCAAAGACTCGTTACCTTGACAAGAGAATGGTGTTGGTAGGGCTTTTCTAAGTGGGGGAGTGATGGAGTGGCTATGAAAGTTCACAGGAGTGTAAAAACATGTGAATTATAATAAGGGTTATGGGAATGAATCGAACCGTAGATTATTTAAAATGATGATTTGGTAATTACTTCTGCAGATTTAGAATGAGGATGTGACATGACTTTTAATTGGTGGCTTATGATATTTTGTTAGGTGGCCATGACCCTTAAATTATATGATTTGGTTTCAATTTTTGGTAGTACTATGTCTTCTTAGCCATATATGAAATATATTAATCTTTATTACTAAATTAAAGTACACATATCCTTGATCCACTTTTTCCAACCTTGTTTGTTGTTCTGAGATCTCTTGCACATACTTTGCTTTGTTAGTTATCTTTCAATTAAAATCACCAAGTGTCCTTGTAGGCTAAAACAAAATTATTAGGCTACAGAAACTTGTTGTAGCTAAGGAAACTTATCCAAGCTATGGCAAGTTATTGATTTTGCAACTTAGAAGGGATTTGTTTTTAATAAAGGAACTTTATTATTTTCTTTTTGAAAGGTAAATTTGAAGTGCCAACAAAAATTGGTTTTCACTCTAAATTTTTTTTATAGATAAACCAACCTCAAGTTTCTTTTCATGTTTATACTTTATATATATATATTATATATAATATAATATATATAATTTACTTATTATTATCATTATTTTTAGAGAGTAATCTGAGTAAAAATTTCTAAGGTGGAAAAGAAGAAGAATTCTTCTTGATCATTTCCTGTTCTGAATTATCTTGGAACATTTTGACAAAATCCTCTTTTTTCAATGGCTTCTGGAAAAATATCAGTCGATGTCCATTTACTAATACAAGAATTTTCTCTTCATTAATAGTCTTGATTCTAATTGCACCATTGTCAAAAACACTTTCAAGTTCATAAGGTCGAAGCGAGCGAGTTTGGAATTTCCCTTGAAAATTCTTGAATTTTGAATCACAGAGTAATGCTCAATCTCCTCAATAAATTTCCTTTCTTTAATGTACTTATCATGCCATCTAGATCTTTGTTGTTAGACTAGGCTACATCTCTAGAAGGCTTCTTGTCTAATTTCATCAAGTTCATTTAGTTGTCTCATCCTTTGCTTTTGTGCTTCTGATAAGTGAAGATCTAATTGGACTACTGTCTTATAGGTCTGGATCTGGAACTCTCTCGGAAGTAAGACTTGCTTCCCATAAACAAGTTCACAGGGAGTGTGTCGTGTAGTATTTCTCCATTTAATTCTATAGGCCCATAAAGCTCCTCAAAGATTTTCCACTGAGTCCTTCCTATGTATATGTACAGTCTTGGTGAGGATAGCTTCAATCACCCTATTTGTGGACTCAACTTGTCCATTGGCTTGTGGATTGTATGGGGTAGACTTCCGATGTTTGATTTTGTATTGATCCACAAGCTTCTGTACTAATCTCATTGTGAATTGTGTTCCTTGATCTGTTACAATTTCTCTTGGAACACCAAAATGAGTAAAAATATCCTCAAAAGGAAATGAAACTACAACATTTTCAGTAGCGAAAGGAAGTTCTTTACCTTCCACCCATTTAGTGACATAATCAATACATACAAGAATATGCTTCGTTTGCTTTGAAAGTGGGCTGCTTAGTCCAACAGAATCTAGTGCCCACTTCTCGAATGGTTCAATGAGTACGTGTGGTTGTAGTGGAATTTCATGTGAAGGAGGGGGTTTGCGCATTCTTTAACAACTCTCACATCTTTTAACATATTCTTTGGTGTCCATAAAAATGTAAGGCGAATAATATCCTAAAATAAAGATTTTGTAAGTAGTCCTTCTGTCACAAAAATGTCCCCCATATGGCTCATCGTGGCAGGCTTTAAGTATTTCTGGTATTTTATCCTCTCGAACACATCTTCTGATCATGAGATCTAGTCATGTCTTGTATAATTCTTCATTTATCCAGGAATAAGATGTGCTATTGTGGACTATTCTTCTCTTTTCTCTAGGAGATAAATGAAATGGCAATTTTCCTGTGGCTAAATAGTTAGCAATATATGCATACCAAGGTGATTTAGTAGATACTGCAAAAGAATATTCATGAGAAAATTTATCCTCTACGGGTTGATCATTATTTTCATCTTGTATTCTAGATAAAAAGTAGACAATTGTGTTCTGTTTTCCTGACCTATCTAGAATGGTTACATTAAATTCTTGTAACAGTAAGAGCCATTTGTTTATTCTCCCATTAGTGACTCGTTTATTCATTAGGTATCTAACGGTAGAAAGGTCTCTGGGAACAAAAGTTTCATAGCGAGTTATGTAATGTCTCGACTTGTTAATGGCATGAACTACAACTAAAAACTCCTTTTCAGTTATAGTATAATTTAACTCTCAAGGAGTTAAATTTTTAATGGTATAATAGATTGCATAAGGAGCAATATATTTTTGTCCAAACACAACTCCTAAGGCTGAATATGAAACATCCATTGAGATATGGAAAGGAAATTTCGAGTTAGGTCCTTTTAAGATAGGTGCTTAAGGAATTCTCTTTTTCAAAGGCACCTTGAAATTCAGAATCCCAATTGAATTCACAGTCCTTGGTGAGCAATATAAAGAGTGGGGATGGAATTTTTGTGAAGTTTTCTATGAATCTTCTATAAAATCCAGTAAAACTGAGGAAATTTCTAACATCCTTTTGACAACTTGGCACTAATAAATTAGAAATGAATTCAACTTTAGATCAGTGTACCTTGATTCCATCTCATGAAATGTGATGACCTAAAACAATTCCTTCATTAAACATCATGAAACATTTTTCATGGGTTAATAAGAGATTTGTTTTTTACATCTTATTAATGCTTTTTCCAAATTTTCCAGTGCTTCATTGAAAGAATCTCCATAAACTGTGAAATCATCCATGTACACTTCCACAAAATCATGAAAAAGATTAGAGCAAATTCTAAGGACTACTCTTTGGAATGTTCCTTTAGCATTGCATAGTCCAAAGGGAAGTACTTGGTAACCATCAATTCCCCATGGGAAAGTTAATGTGGTTTTATCGTGATCTTCAGGGGTTACTGGAATCTGGTTATATCCATTGAACTCGTCCAAGAAGGAAAAATATTTTTTTCCTGCTAATTTGTCTAAGACGTGATGTATAAAAGGTAGTGGAAAGTGGTCTTCTAATGTTGATTTATTTAGTTCCCTGTAATCGATGCATACTCTCCATTTTCTGTTTTTCTTAGGAAGGATTACTAGGGGTGAAACCCACTCACTATCAGATATTGGATAGATGAAATTTATGTTTAATAATTTTTGCAACTCCTCCTTAACAATTTCTTTTAAATTTGGGTTCATTCTCTGTTGAGGCTGCCTAACCGGTCTTTCATTTTGTGCAATGTAGATATGATGTATGCATGTTTTAGGATTAGTCCCTTTCATGTCAGTGTATTCCCATGCAAAATCAAAAGAGTGTTTCTGTAAAATTTCTATCAACTAATTCTTTTGCACTTCTTTGAGGTTTTCATTGACATTTAAGGTTTTTCGTTGAAAAATTTCTAACTAGGAATTTCTGAACTTTTCCATGGAGAGAAATGATACTTGTTTAGATGACAGATAATAATTGCGACTATGGTCATAATGTGAGGAAGACTCATTATTTTCCAGTAAAGTTAGAATTTGGTCTTCCTCCTTTACTTGTTTAGTAGTAAAAATAGGTTGTATATCTTCTTCATCTTCTATCCATTCATCAGTTTCTGTATCTATCATTGTTGTTGCAGGAGGATATAATGTAAATTTATTTGTAGAATTTCCATCTGAGATAAAAATGTCTCGTGATATACAGCGGATGAAATCATCAGCTGTAGCTAACCAAAGTCTTCTTAGGATTAATGGATGTCCTCCAAAATTATTGTTAGGTGTTAAGACCATGAAATCAATAAGATATTCCCAACAATCTAAGGATATAGAAACATATTCCAACACACCATCAGGTTTAATCACAGACCTATCTGCTAATTGCAATAAGGTTGGTGTGTATTGAAGGTTAGGAAGCCTAAGTGTGTCCATAACTGGTCTACTCATTATGTTTATGGTTGTTCCTAGATCAATTACTGTTTTGTATTTCAGTCCCAGTGATGTGAATTTTTACAATGGAGCTTCCTTGGTCTAAATATTTTTGAATTTTCGTCTAACCATCATAGAATCTGTAATTTTCAACTAACTGGCTTCTTTTTATGTCTTCTTTTTCTCCCTAATCTTTGTGTACATAGTCCCTTAATT
Organism: Pinus taeda; assembly: GCA_000404065.3. NCBI lineage: Eukaryota > Viridiplantae > Streptophyta > Pinopsida > Pinales > Pinaceae > Pinus > Pinus taeda. Next base: position 51,209 of record APFE030877569.1, read on the forward strand.
ATTGTTGCAAAAATTGGTATTTCTTTTATGTCTTGTAATCAAGGAATCTTAATGCAAAGATTTCTCAATTCATCCATCATACTATAATCACACAAGATAATTTATTTTTCTACTCCTTCATCAATTTTCAACCATTCAAGGAAAGGTGGTCTAATTGATACCAAGGCTTGCTCTATGATGGGAGTGTTTATCAAAACTTCTTCTGTTTGTTTATTCTCCTTCTCAGGGAGAGAGGTCTCCTCTACTTCTGATTGGTTTTTTGGTTTTTGAAGATAGAATCTTGTTTCTTGAATGACAGTAGGGGGTTTTCTTGGTAATACTATTCTAGACCTTAACTGGACATTATTTAGGTCTAGTGGAGTTATTACATAAGTTTGAGGATTCTGCCCCTCCATGTTGTATATTGTTTGTTGTGGTATTTTATTATTAGGATTGAAAGTGTTTGAGCGGGTAATTGATTTGGTTTTTGTGGAAATGGTAGGGAGAGTTGTGGGTTTTGATTTTGAACTTGAATTTTTGGTAATTGGTTAGCTTGGGGAATGTTATTAGATGGTGGTAGAAATTGTAGTAGAAGGTAAGATGGTAGGTATTATTGATATTGGGCATAGGCTCCATAAGGATTTTGCCATCCTTGATTCCAATATTGTGACTGTGGTTGAGCCCAAGGCTTCAAGGCAAAATTCTAATTATTTTGTGAAGAGTGGGAAAATTGTTATGGTCTAAATCCTTGTGATTGATTTGGTTGGAGATTTTTCCATGGTAATTTGGCTATAAAGTAGAGAGGGTATTTTGGTTCTCATATTCCTTCATCATTAAACACAGCCTTTAGACATGGTAAGGATGGACATTCCTTCATATCATGATTATCTGCCCATATGACACGGGTTTCTATGGCTTTTGAATCTAAGGGACTCTCTCTTAGAGCATGTTTCTTCCAACATTTGGGATAGAAGATAGATAATGCAACATTTTCATAATTTTTCTTGTTTTGTATTTTAAGGTTGTTTATGTGCTCACATAGGCTCCCTAATATATTTGTTTTGAAGGTATCGAGAAAATTTTGTAATTCTTCCTTGCTAACTCTCTGAGCTGCACATTTGTTAATTCTTGATGAGCGACGGTCTCTAGGATTCCTTTCAACTCGTGATTTACCCCTTGAGATATGCACACATAAATCACAAATATCTACAAATGGTAGTTGGAGAATATCTCCCTTCCAGGTTAGGTTAAGGAGATCGATCCACTCATCTTTAATAGGTCTAAGTGAGACGGTTTTTAAGGTTTCTTCATGCAAATTATCCATTTTTTCTCTTTTAACATTGTAAACAAACCTTTCTACTAAGTATTCAAGATTTTCATCTTCTTTTTGTGTCATTTTGAAGACTTCACGTTTAAGGTTACTAGGCATACAATAATCTCTATATTTGCCTAAGAAAGCCTCATTCATTTTTCCCCATGATGTTATAGAATCCAGTCTAGACTTATGAACCATTTTAATGTTGAGTCTTTTAATGTAGTAGTCAACAATTGTAACTTTTGAGCATCATTCAAATATTCATACGATCTACATAATACTTCAAATTCAAAGAGAAATGTCTGTGGATCTTCATGTCTTTTTTTGTGGAAATTAGGAAGAATTGACGGTGATATATTTTTCAATGTGAGGGTTGTATCTTCAACAAGAATAGGGAATCCAGAAGGATCTTGGTTTCATCTACCTCCACCCTCTCCTCTATTCCTATCTCAAGCTCTACCTCTACCTCTTCCTCCAATCCTATTTTCCCTGCCATGGACATTGCATACTTCTCCTTCCCCTTCTTCAACCATGATAGATTCTTCAAAACTAATATAGTCTCTCTCATTGCTCTGTCAATGGTTTTTCAAAATAAGTTTCCGATACCTCTTCTCCACTAGGAACTTCTAAGTTTTCTCGCAAAATTTTTTCATGAGTGGAGGATAGAAAGTTACTCCTCTAGTTGGGGATGTAGGATTTTCTTCAATTACAACTTCACTAAAGGACGTGGGTGAACTTTTGGATTGGATTTCCGATCTTGAGATTTGAGGAAGCCTTTGTCGACCTTGAAAAGGAATTTGGGTTTGAGTAGGTGGTGTGGATTCTTGAAATCTAGGTGAAGTGAGTGGATTTGTGGGAATTAAAATTCTTCCTCGTCCTACAAATCTACCTCGAGATTCTCTATTCCTATGCATATCAATTTTTTATTTTTTTCATAACTTCTATTTGTACTTCCCCAGTAACAGTGCCAAAATATTTGGCCAATTTAATCTCTTTAAATTGTCAATCATAAATTGTCAAACACGGTACATGTACTTATGATGTACAGGTGCACTATATGTGCTAGAATTTATTCCTTATGTAGTTGTGTTTTTGTTAGGGTCTGGACATGAACTTAGTATGTAGATAGTGTCATTGATTATATCAATGTCTCAATCCTTAAAGTTATTAGCTAATTTCTCAAGAGTAATTCTATATTGAATTAGTTTATGGATGATATGAGAGTGATTCTACATTCTACTTATGTTAGAATATTTTGGGATTTTTGTCTTGAATCTTTAGGTTGTAGCTCTAATTTACAAAGTGCAAGAGAAATCTATTTTATCAAATTGTTAAGAAGTACTGTCTAAATTCAATTGTTAAGAAGAAGGCTCTCATACTTTTACTCATTCAATTTCATTCAAACAAGATATTTTGAACATCATCTGTACTTATGAAGTAAACACAATTGGACTACTCTAGATAAAAAGAAAATGAAAGAACCATGCCATACAAGGAAAAAAGAAATTCAAATAGTAGATTAAACTAGGTATAAAGTAGATGGAAGTACTCATGCATATAACAATTCACGATTAAACTAGGTATAAAGTAGATGGAAGTACTCATGCATATAACAATTCACTCGCGAAATCATCATAATGCATTTCTCACACAAAAATAGAGTATTTAAAGGATTGAAAAGAAATATAATTACATTTCGTTAAAGAATGGTCATAGGGGGCACTCCATAAATTGGCCGAAAATCTCAAATCATCACAATGCATACACACAGAAAACTAGTTCTATTGCTTGCAAACGAAATTTAAGAAAGTGTTCTAAAATTACATCATCTCACTTGCACCAAATCATGCAATAATTTTTATAACAATTCTTTGGCATAAAAATCATGAGTAATTTAAGCCTAAACATATTTATTCTAACTAACTATATTGTTGAATCTTCGATTCTCTATTTTGAAAGCAAATCAATAAGGTTTTGATTGAACTCGGATTTCGTTTTGGCAACAATCGTGTGGTTGACTTTGGGGTTTGACCTTGGTATCATGCGGTCATCTCGAGGAATTGGCTCAATGGGATATGGGATATGAAGGGATCCATAAGGGAACAATTTCTTATCCACCCATATCTTTAGTAGCTCACCTAGAGCTTGTGAACCTTGCAAACAATGGAGACAGCTGTAGAAATCTCGATTCGTTGTGGAGATGGACCAATTTTGTAGCGCGTTGCATTTTTTAACAAAACAATAGGGTGTATAGCCAAACATGAAGAAGAAGACATATTATTGCTTACCTTTATCAAAACCTTATGGATATGGAATTATTTAGGTGGTAAATATAGGAAAAGAGAGAAACATAGGCAAAAAGGGGTGTCATGGTAAGACAATCTTTGGACTCTACACTCTACTTAACCCACTACCAAACAGAACTATGACATTTTTTTTTCTTTGCTACAACTAGAGCTTCACTCAGTCAACATTCTCACAATGTTTCATGCACAACAACTCAACCACTCTACTCACTATTAATTTCTAGGCCACATCTCATTACGGTTGAATGTCAACTCAAGCACAACATGGAACACTGACCTACTTCACAAACTTACTCAACATCTACACCATCTTCTACTCACTCCTCATCACAAAGCCAAGTCAACAATTCAACCCAGCTAAGAGTGCCATGTGTCTTAGCTACCCACAGCTCATACCAACATCTCTCCACATGTAAAACCTACCGGCAGAAAACAGAAAAAGGGAGGTAAAGCTCCACACATGAGACTCATTGCATAACACACAATAATGGGTGGGTGTTCAAAAAATCCACAACAAAGCATCTTCCTCTAATAAGACAACAACCATCCCTCATGCTGCTCTACCCGCAACAGGACAACAACACTTCTAGACAGCGCTCAAGGAAGGACAACAACACTTCTAGACAGCGCTCAAGGAAACACTCAATAAATGGAGGAGTATTCACTATGGTCACAAAGAGGGACTTAATGACTTCTCTCAACAACTCTTGCCACACCCGTGCAGCCGCTCCTCAAGCCTCCTTGGCCACTGCACGAGCCTCTGCAAACTCCACAATCCTTTTCGTAATATGTGTTTATGAAGAGCAATCTAAAGAAACACAGCTTCTCCAATGGACATAGTTCAGACAACAACGGTGACAAAAACCAAACAATATACTTGTTTTGACGTTGACTTAATCACAACTTACGAGTCCGATGCGACCATTTATCATATGACAATAACTCTTAAACACACACACATCTTTAAGGCACATCAAGAAAGACGGAAGCATATTAATATCCCCCAACAACTGCAGAAGGGACACGCCAAACCAATATTCCCCTCTGAAAACAGCTCAACTTCAATTCAACGCTCATTAGCAATTCCACACCTTCATAGCTCTTCTGTCAATCACGAATGACTCCATGCTTACAGAACCCTCGCGAATCCTCACGCAACACACAATTCTTATTTTAACACACCTCCATGCAACTCATCTCTCTCTACACTCAGACACGTATCACAACAATTGGCCTTACGGAACTAATTACCACTCGACCTCTCCTCACAGCGAGCTCTCTCTCCTCAAGCTCAAGCTCATGATGGGAGCTATAACAACACTAACTGTGATAAACGAGATCACACACTCCAAACACTCTTATGAATACAGCGTAGAGCAAGAGCTCAAGTGAGCTTATTCGAACATGGCTCTGACAGAAACACGGAAAACTCTATGAAAGAGCTTGTTTATTACATTAAATAGTACACATATTTATACAAAATCTAATGTGTAAATCTAGAAAAGCTTTACCCATGATCATTAACTTCTTCTCTAATTCCGTAGGCTCCACCAGAACACCAACTACTCGTGGTCATACAACGAGACTGCTCGTGTTTATTATTCTAGGAGTGTGTCCTTCAACCTAGTTTCTATAACAAGTTGTTTTATCAAGTGAGAAGGTATTTTGCCATGCTGTTATCCCTTCATCTTTGTTTTGTATAACAATTCGTTTTTATATGTGAGCGGGTTTTGAAGAGGTTTGGTAACAACCAAAAAAAAGTTGTTAACATCCTATATACGTTAAGAATATATTCTATGTTTTCAGGTGAAATGTATGGAAGATGATCACAGTTAAAGAATTATATATATATATATATATATATTTATTTGTGGTGGAGATAGAAAGGTAAGTGTAAGGATTTTAGGATGGACACTTGAAAATAAGTAATGAATCACTTTGACAATGCATTTATGTTGTATATTTAAATAATATTTGGATACCATGGTTTAAAATATTTGGAGAATATCATGAATAAGTATATATAGTTTTTCTTTAATTGAAAAAATTAGAAAATTTAAATATTTTTTTTGGAATTTTAATGTGAAAATTTTCTATTTAGAATTTGACTTTTTATGGGCTTTATTATTGATTTTAATATTGAGAGTGCCAAGAGAATTGACCCATGGTTTCTCAATAGTAGAGGCATGACTACTTGGAATTTCTATTGAACTATGATAAGGAAGAATTTTAAAGGTGGAAAATTATCTTGAAGTTTAGAACCCTAGGCCAATCTCACTAATACCTAATATGAAAATTGTAAAATATTTTTTTATATTCTTGTAGCAATATTAAAATTTCTAATTATTTAGTATATATTCTCTATAAAATTTTGGCTATTTTGAAGTTAAAATATTTTTATACTATAAAATTTTGAGTGAAAAGTTAAAAAAAAAAATGTAAATTGAAAAATATTTTTTGTGAGGATTATGGAAAATTATCTAACCTGAGAATATTAGCCCCTAAAATTTTCTTTGACTATGCCAAGAGAAATTTGAAGTCTTCTATACAATTTTAATGACATTTTTTTCTATCAATTTTTAGTAGTGTTTTATATCAATAATGTTATTCATACAAATTTATACTTTTAGATACCAACAAAACATAATTTATAAAATCTTTGTGTGCATTTCATGGGATGGATTTAATTACTAAGGACTTAAACTCTTTAATTTTACATAAGAAAGAAAATTATATGATAAATAGATTTGAAATTTCATAAGCTACATTCATCACCAATTAGGCACACCATACCCATCATTAAATAATGATGAATTAGTGCATGAAAATCTTTTCACTATTTCACTAGAGAATGCATATTGTGGTAATATATTTACATATGTATGGGCATAAAATTTTTGGTGAACATTTCATAACATGATAGTTAAGAGAAATGTTCCAATATCAACATAATTTTTCTCAAGTAAAAGGTGAAGAAGAGTAGTATTCTAACAAATATTTTGAGAATTATATTAAGTGTGATTATATGATGGACAATCTATGATTATCACAAACAAGAAGAACTCTTTCGTGCGAGGCTGTTTTCAAAACATACTAACACCCAATTTCTTTATGAAGCTCATAAGAATTTGCTATTATTTTAGCAATATTCATTTTCTTCTTAACTTGATGGAGAAATGTTTTTTATTTTAGAGATTGGTCTTGAAGACCTCCTTAGAACATCTTAGTTTCCTTTTTCCCTCTAACTCTTTATCACCCAACATTTATCATTAAAATTTTGAAGTAATAATATTTTTAATGTTATACTGCTTTTGCAAAATCACTTCCTCCTTTGTAGTCAAGCCCACACAGGGCAAGACAATGGAGTTATCTTTGGCTAAAAGAAAAAATAATTTTAGGAAACCCTTTGACTACCACCTTGTTCAATTTCTTCTTATACATAACATATTTATTCATAGCCATGCTTTCACTAGAAGAAAGCTTTGCTTCAATTAAAAAGATATAATAGACAGTATTTCATTTAATCTTAAACTATATATTATAAACTACTATAGGATATTTTATAAATTCCTCCTTTATTTTATGAAGATGCAGACATTTATATAAAGTAATAGGAGTGATAAAAGCTTAAAAAGGAGTTTAGTTTTATCTTATATCCAAATATTTTCTTTATAATGGTTTAAAATCCCACAATCATATTTCCATCTTCCATTTATCTTTTCACAATGCTATCATTCTAATTGAATTTCTGATATATATGAATTAAAATATTTGTAATAAACAAATTCAATTAAAGAATGCATTTTTTAAAAGCTCTTCCTGGAAAATAAACTAGTAATTATAATGTTAAAATTTCGCTGGAAATTAATAAAATTGTAATTTTAAATGACCAGTGTTAGCTAAAGTCCCCATGGAGATGGTTAATCACTTTATTAAATATTTCCAACCTGCCATGTCCCACTCATCCTACGAGTCCTATGATCTCACAGACTGGACTTCACGCCATCTCGCTATAGCAGCGGATCCTCTAGTTTCAAAGTGTATTTATCCGGGACTGCCAGTGTCTAGTCTTTTACAAAATTTAGTCTTCACCAAAACTGACTACCAGAGGTGGAACTGAGTCACCGAGTCACCGCTAGTGTTCAATCAACTTACCGCCTTATATTAAATGAATTTTATGTCACGGCTTTCATTATGATTTGATGGTTTTATTTGGTCAGGATGGGAATGGTTTGATTTTAATTTTATATTTACAAATTAATTGTCGTTTCGGATTTATATGAAATTTGTCTTTGTCTGATTAGGCTGAAATTTTCTCGATCACATATTTAATTGTGATTGAATTGATTTTAATTAATTCTTCCGGGTTTCCCTGTCCCAACGTTACTTTTACTTCGGGGGACGCTTTCGCAAGTATTTGCGCTATTCCTTACCCTTTTGAACGTACATTCCTTTATTTGTTGGCAGATACTTGTCCTTATCTTTTGCAGCGTAGTCTTATATTTATTTGTCAGCTTAGATCCAGTATTTCAAAGCACAGATCACTTTAGCGGTCGTTCTCGACTTTTGAGCTAATCCAGCATTTCAAAGCACAGATCCCTTTCCTGGTTAACCCAGTATTTCAAAGCACATATCCCTTTCCTGGTCCTTTTTTTCAATTAAACAGATATATATAGCACGTTCTCCAAACCAATCCTTTGTAAGTGCTTATCATATAAGACTTGTAAATGCTTTTACTTGTAAATGCTTTTAATTGTAAGTATGTTTTTGCCTATTTAGATATTAATCCTTTATCAGCATAGCTCCCTATAGCTCCCTTTCCTTGTCGTTTTTGACGTGCTAACCCTTAAATTATCCCATTTCTTGTAGCCATGTTCCTGCATTTCAACTGACTACCATCCAAACACAGATCTATTCATGCTTAAAATGACAGATCAAAATGAAAACCACTCACTACGAACATAAATGACACCAATCATATCCTTTTCAGACACGAGTATAAATTGCAACTCGCATATATTTTTTTATTTATTCTTCTATTTCGCCGCTTTTTCTTCACACTTGTTTTGTATAACAATTTGTCTTATCAAGTCAGCAGGTGTTTCCTGTCTGTTACCGCTTCAGCCTCCTTTTATATAACAATTTGTTTATAAGTTAGCATGTTTTGTAGAGTTTTGGTAACCCATTATATATATATATATATAAAACTTGTTGTCAACATGAAGGTAAGTGTAAGGATTTGAAGATAAATATTTGAGAATGGGTTGTTGTTGAATATTTAAATAATATTTAGTTTTATTATTTTTTAAGTTGTTTCACATAATTGGAGACTATGATATAGCTAGATAGGTATCTAAACATTTTTTTAATCTAAAAAAATTGAAAAATCTAAAATGTTTTATTTGGAATTTTATTATCACATATTTTTTAATTATACTTTAATTGTGATAAAAAACTATTTATGTTTTTTTGACAATTTTAATGGGATTTTTTTTATTTTTTACATTAATTTTAAGTAATATTTGTTATAGACATTTTTGGTCACTTCAACCCCAATCATAAATGTCCATAAACTAAGGACTCCTAAGTCCCTAAAAGTGTTGCTTCAGTGCCTAAAGGAACAAGGTCAGCTCATTACGTCATCTCCTAAAAGTTTTCCACTAAAAACTGCTAAGAAATGGTCAAAACTCGACCATACTGAATAACCAGTGCATAGGGTGCGATGCGTATCACCTTCCGAGTGTAAATGGTGTGATGCATACTGAATGGCCCCTCTCTAGGGTGCGATGGTTAGGAATGGACAAATGGCACAGACAAATTGCGAGGTTGAAAATCATGGAATCTTCGAGAAGCTTCCGCTTTGACACTTGTCTCTCTATGTTCGACCACGGATGAGTAAGAGATCATCATTCTCCAAGTGGAATGAGCAACGATCATCATTCTCCAAGTGGAATCAAGAACTATCAGAGAGAGGACACTAATTAAGACCCGAGAAGATGACTCACCTCCCTACAATCATCTATATATGATCCCTCATCATATAGATCGAGAGGCTTGAAAATTGTATCTTGTAGAGAAGTGTTGTTGGCTTTCTCGTGTAACTTCATAGTGTTGGGTGATCTAAGCTTTACTTGAGGTGAAGAAGGGCTTTCTTGCTAGAGGATGATGCTAGGTCAGGACATATGGTTGTCATCCTATGCTACTTTTGATCTTAATAAAGCTATTCAAGT
>APFE030877569.1:63127-105362 GCA_000404065.3 Pinus taeda
CAAAAAAAAAAAAAAAGATAATATGGATGTGTTAGTGGGTAAGGGTATCCAACAATAAACAATAGTATTTTATGCAAAAGAAGAGGCCCAATTAGTCTCTTATTTCTTTGCCATGAAAAAATCTTCTTGATTAATGGCATGCCAACATTTTAATATGACTTTAGATTCATTCCATTTATTTCTTACTAATTTCATAATATTTATAGAATGAAAGTAAAAAATTATCATTCAATAATGTTTGAAATAAACAAAAAAAACTTCACAATTATTACCTATGCTTTAAACTTTTGGGAAATAGTTCTACAATATTAATTAGATGAAATAGTGAAACTTTCTAATAAAATAAGAATATGAAAATAAACAATAGAAAAAATAAATATAACATAAATGTCATCCTAATGATGATTATAAGTAGTCTCCACTAAGACTAATATGGTCTATTGGACCTTAAGAATGTAAATATTACTCGTAAATCTTTAGCATTTTAATTTTGTGCTTGAAAGGTATTGAAGTAAGTGTTTCAATATCACCATAGTATTTCTAACTTAAAAGGTCAAGAAGGCTAGTGTTCTAACAAATATTTTGAAAATTAGGTAGAATGTGAGTATAATATGGAAAATACAACACAAAAGTTGTTTTCATATGGAACTCTTGTAATGTCAGAAAAGTGACAAAGTGATGGGACCAGCCCGTAATTCTACAATATAATATTTAACAATGATATAAAAATGCTCTAATCAACAATTGAATGATTAGTAATTGATTTGGGCCTTGATACTAGTTATTAGGCGCTAATCATGGGATTGTTCTCAATATTCATTGGATGGAATTTATGTTGGACTTTAATGATGCCGTGTTGGTGGTACTTGCCTTGGTTACTATTTCCTACTCTTGGTTTATACCAAAACCCTATGTTCTTTGTCATTTCCTCATTTTGCACTTGTATTTTTCCTTCGTTGAGGATTTAGACTCTTAGTGAGGGTTTTTGGTGTGAATGTATGGAGTTTGGTAATAGGCTCTGTGTGTGCCCAGCTATGGGTATTGTTGTTTGTTTGTGTGACTCCTTCGCTCATTCTGCTCACTTTGTTACTCGGTTTATTGGGCATAGTGTGAAGGTTCTTCTCGTCTGTGTAAGAGGGTTTCAGTTGTTCCCATTTGTTTGGTTACTTTACTTGTCCCTCCTCCACCATTTTCATTCCATTGTAGTTCTTCTCGTTATGAACTTTGGTTAATGGGTACCTGTGCTACGTTCTATAGGTCACGGTTGTGGTGGCCTCCTCCTCAGCTTCGCAGCTCTGTTCACGTAATATGTTCCTCAATGATTTGATTACCCTCTTCATTTTCCTCCGGTTCTAATGAAGTTTGCTCCTTGGTCTCAGGAGTTCACCGTGGGCTATGGCTCAATGGGGCTTCACTCTTCCCACATGAATACTCTCCAGGTAAAGCAATTTTATTAATTGTGCATTTAGTTTCTCCTTCTTAGGTCATTTCTTGCCTTTACATTGTTTGCATATGGTTAACAATGCTACCTTGGTTTGCTTGTGCAGGTGGGGGTTCGTTCACAGGCGTGGTCGATGAAATTGCTATTGTCTTTGCTCCGGTAGGCTCGTTCTCTGCTACTATTGTCAATTTGTTTTTGTTAGGTGGTCTTTGTCAGTTTGCTAGGTCGAGTCCCAGTTCTCTTCCACTCGATTTTCCCTATTGTCATTATGAAACCTCGTTCAGTCTTATACAAATCCCTTGTTTGTATTCTAGCAATTTGTAACTATAAACCACCTTTTTGACAGTGGTCGACCAAACCCTCACACCTACGGTTCTGCTAGTTCGTAATATTCTTTCTGCCGTTTGAATGGGTATCCCAGGACTGTTAAATGTATACAAATATTTTTCTGTTGGTAATGAAAAGGAATTAATAGGAATTTTTGGCTACATTTCATTTACCTCTTGTGTGGGGTCGTTGCTCAGCATTTGCATTCTCATTCCTTTTCAAACTAACCGTAATGTAATTGGCTTTTGATCGTGGAACTTCGTATGTTGCTGCCAATCTTCGTGCTCGGAAGGCTCATCCAATTTCTCTGTTCGCTTTCTATTCTTTAGGAAGGAAATATTATTTAATAGGTAGGAATGCTTAGTATTTGGTTAGTTTTTCTTACTCAATGATTAAGGAAAAAGTAAATAAATGTTACAACAAAATATTACAGATGGGCTCAAATATTTCAGATGAAAGAAATTACTTTTTGTATTGTATTTCTCTTCTCATGTACTGAACCCCTCCATGATTGTATTACATTGATTTTTATATCATGTTTAAACAATTACTCAAACTATTCTCAGTTACCATACAATTACCTTTTGTAGTTACATAGTCGATAATCATGTTGGGTTTTCTTGTACTGTAGTAGTTACAAAAGTATTGTAGGAGTTACAATATTATACAATTGTTTATGAGCAGACATCTCTAAGATGGACTAAGGAAATGAAAAGACAATGTAATTGTTTTGACAATATCCTAGATGTACTATTCCTAATATTCCTCAACTAATAATAATAAAACAAACTAGTTCCTAGACACTATTTTATTCACTAAACGTAAATGAAATTAAAAGTATTTGAACCTATCCTTCTTGGCTGAGACTAACACCCGGTCATGATGCCCTTAGCTGGATGCTCCTACAATAGGTTCCCGGGGTAAGAAAAATTCATGACTTCGGTCCATGAGCTTGTTGACTAAATAACCCACTTGCTATATCTGTCTAGCATTAACCCACGAGCTGTCCTCAATAGGATGATTCTTCCACTTGACCAGATATTGTAGATAGTCTTTCTGCTGAGTTCGCTTGGCCACCCGAGTGCCTAGGATCCTCTCAATCTCGAGGAGCTGAGCGTAAGGCATTTGTCTCATCCAAGTATCACTCCCCTCTTGTGTGTCTCATGTAGGTTGTGTGGTACTGCCTTCCTCTGGATTAGCAGTCTATGGAAATAGGTCTGCCACATTAAAGATGGGAGAGATGCCCATTCGTGGTGGCAACTGTATTTCATAATCATTTGCTGAAAATTTCCAGAGAACTTTGCAAGGGCCTATCTTCCTGTACCTTAGCTTGTTATATGCACCTCTAGGAAAATGCTCCTTGTGCAAATGCACGAGGACTTCATCCCCCACATTAAACTGCACCTCTCTCCGTTTCAAATCTACTTGGTGCTTATATTTTTTACTATTGTCCTGCAACTTTATTTTCGCCTGCTCATAAAGATCATTCATCGCTTTGGTGAAATCTTCCCCATCAACACTCCATTTTTCCTGTTGTCCTAGATCTCGTAACTCATGCACTTTGCGAGGATGCATGCCATATAAGATTTGAAAAGGATTGTAGCCCATGCTGCGATTGGGCGAGTCGTTGTAAGCGAACTCCAACTAGGCAAGTACTCGATCCCACATTCGCGAATTTTCACAGATCAAACTTCGTAGCAGGTTCCCCATACTCCTGTTTACCACCTCTTTTTTCCCGTCGGTCTGCGGGTGATAAGCAAAGCTGAAACTTAATTGCATGTCCATCTTCTTCCACAAGGTGTCCCAGAAGTGCCTTGTAAACTTAACATCCCTATCGGAGAGAATGGACTTAGGTAGACCATGTAGCTTGACAGTATTTGTAAAGAACAAGTGGGCCATGTGAGTGGGATCGCTGGTTTTTCTGCAAGGGATGAAATGTGCCATCTTCGAAAACTAGTCTACTACTACCGTCACCAAATCATAACCCCGCTGTGTCCTTGGTAGACCCAAGACAAAGTCCAAGCTAACTGAGTCCCACGGTCTACTTGGAATAGGCAATGGCATGTAGAGTCCCATATTTTGACTATGTCCTTTTTCCAACTGACACACTTTAGATCTCGTCACAAATCTCTGCACATCCCTTCACATTTTTGGCAAATAATAAAATGGCTCAACTACTCTAATGTTTTTTCTATGCCGAAATGTCTAGCTAGACCTCCACTATGCTTCTCCCGAATGGTATTCTCTCTCATTGAGCAATCACGGATGTGTAATTGTCCCCCTCTAAAAAACAATTTCTCCTACAAATTATAGTCCAACAACAGACTATTGTTTCTTAGCAAAGGATTCTAAGAGGCTTCATAAGCCTCTTTGAAATCCATGTCAATATGATACAAGTATTTTAAATTCTCAAAGCCTAGCACTTGTATCATACTCTCCTGTAGGAGCAAGGTTCTTCTGCTAAAAGCATCAACTACCTTGTTTTCCTACCTGCTAATGTGTTTCAACACAAAGGTGAAACTCTGCAAATATTCCACCCACTTAGCATGCTTGTGATTCAACTTGTGCTGTTGCATCACATATTACAGTGCAAAATTATTTGAGAATAAAACAAACTCATTCTCGAGGAGATAGTGTCTCCAATGCTTTAGTGCTTGGATGACAACATAGAATTCCTTGTCGTAGGATGAATACTTATACCTGATTTCATTCAACTTCTTGTTGAAAAACGAAATCGGTTTGCCTTCTTGTCTAAGTACAACTCCAATGGCCATACCTCTTGAATCACAACGAACATGAAAAAGCTTTTTAAAATCTAGCAATCTCAGGATTGGTATCTCTATGATCTTCTTCTTCAGTAACTGAAAACTCCTTTCTGCTGCCTCGGTCCAACGAAAAGGCTGACTTGCCTTCTTTATAGTGTCCAACATAGGTGTTCATATTTCACTGAAATTTCTTATAAATTTTTGGTAAAAACTTGCCAGCCCATGAAAAATACGTACCTCAAAAAGGAATTTTGGGATGGCTACTTGAAAATTGCTGCAATATTCTCTAGGTACATCTTCAAATCATTTTCTGCAATCACGAAACCTAGATAAACCAATTTTTTTTCCAGAAAAGTGGGGTTTTTTTATTTTTATTTTTTTTTTTAATTTATTTATTTATTTTTATATTTATTTTATTTTATTTATATTTTTATTTTTTTCAGATTGATCAACAGCTTATTCTCCTACAATTTTTCTAGCACACTTTGAACATGTCAAAAGTGTTCCTCCCTCGTCTTGCTCAAAATTAATATATCATCCAGGTACACTATTACAAACTTTCCAATGAATTCTTTCAGCACTTCATTCATCAGTCGCATAAAGGTATTGGGTGAATTACTTAGTCTGAATGGAATTACCAACCACTCATACAGTCCTTCATTGGTTTTGAATGATGTCTTCCACTCATCCCCTTCTCGAATTCGAATCTAATGATACCCACTCCTTAAATCAATCATTGAAAAATATGCTTTCCCGCTCAAGCAGTCCATTATGTTGTCCATTCGTGGCAGTGGAAATCTGTACCTGATGGTAACCTTGGTGATGGCCCTTGAATCAGCCCTTTATCTAGCAATTCGTGCACTTGTTTTCTGATCTCATCATTGTCTTTGGGGCTCATTCGATACGTTGCCTTATTCGGTAGACTTGCTTTAGGTATGAAGTCAATATGGTGATTTATACTTCTCTTGGGAGGAAATTTATCTCGTAAGTCATGCACTACTGTATCACTAAATTCCTACAGCATCTGCTAAATTTCTGTAGGAAAATCTGACACCTATGTGTGTAGTAGCACCATCTTCGCTCTTCTTACAATATCATAACTTACTTCACTGTCTTCAATCTGCTTCAAAAATTATTTTCCACCCATTACTAACACTCTCATCCCACTTGTTTTCGTTGTCTCTTCTTCCTTGATGGGCAGAAGCGTGTGCTTCATCCCATCTTTGACAAACTTATAACAGTTTGGCTTCCCGTCACGTACTACCTTCCTATCATACTGCCATGGACTCCCTAGCAGTATATGACATACATCCATCGACATTATATAAAAAATAACCTTATCCTTATATCTGCCAATATGGAACTCACCTTCCCATTTCTCATCCACCAATAGTTGATGGCCTTTTCAGAGGCATGATAATTTGTAAGGAGTGAGATGCTTCAGTCACTTCAGCCCCAACTTCTCTACCATTTCTGTGGCAACCAGATTATCTGTGCTCCCACTATCGATAATCAACTTACAACATTTTCCATGTGACTTACAAACTCTCTGAAACAATGCTTTCCTTTGAGTTTTTTCAGTTGTTTCTTTGGTTGGTTTTAGCAACACTTTGTTCAAAACTAAGGCTTCCCCCATTTCTGGTACATTTTCTTCTTCTTGGGGAGGTGCCTTTGCTTCCTCTGGCTGTGCGACATATGCACCTCTCTGTCCAGTTCGTTCCACCTTAGGACACTCAAAAGATCTGTGCCTGCAGTTGTGGTGCCTGTAGCACTGATAGTTAGCTCTTCCACCTCAGCCATTTCCTCTTCCTCACTCATATGCCTGCCACCTTTCCTGCTGTCACCTTTTTCTGCTGTCCCGGAAGTTTTGGAATTGCTACCTTCTTCACTATTGCTAGCAGTTCGCCCTCTGCCATAAGACTATCCTCTTCTTTTTTCGGTTCCCCGTCCTCTCCTAGCATTTTGTTTTTTGGTGATCTTCTCCTCTACCTTTGTAGCACTTTGGTATGCTTCTTCTATGTTTTTCGGGGAAATAATGTTGATTTCATCTAATATTTCTAATCTCAAACCAGTTAAGTACCTTGATGTTTTCTCTGGGGTGTCCTCTGTATAACGAGCTCTTAAATTTACCTAGTAGAATTGTTCAATGTACTCTCTTATTGTCATCCCTTTTTGCTTCGAATTATACACTTGCTGATGCAGTGTAATCTTGTAATCCTTGGGCAAAAATCTGCCTTTCAACTTGGCCACCATCGTAGGCCATTTCTTTATTGGCAGTTTGCTCATCCTTCTTCTCTCTGCTTGGAGACTGTCCCACCATAGGGCTACGTGTCTCTTCAACTTGGTTGCTGCAAACTTAACTTTCCAATATTCACTGACCTCTTCACACTCAAAATATTTGTCAAGTTCGCTAATCCATTCCAACAGAACCTCTGTGGACAAGCTGCCGTCATAATTTGGGATTTCTAGTTTAGGCTTTCTACTCACCAATAGGACCTACCTCAACAATCTCATTTCCAGTCCTTCTTCATCTGATCCATCTGTTGTCACTACAGTTTCTTCATCATTGTCATCTCCTACCTCAGGATCCCTTCTCCTTCCTGCTTCAATTGCCTCCAAACGGGCAGTAAGGATCCTGATTTCCTCCCACAATCCTTCATCCACTGCTCTCTGAGCACCTCTTCCATGTCCTCATCTTCCAACTTCCATCACTCGGAAAAACTCTAAATCTTGCTCTGATACCACTATGATGGGACAAACGTGTAATTCCACACTATAATATTTAACAATGAAATAATAGTGCTCTAATCAACAATTGAATTATTATTAAATTATTTGGGTCTTAATATTGGAGATTAGGTGCTAATCATGGGATTGTTGGATATTCGTTAGATGGCATTTGCGTTGGACTTTAATGATTCTGTGTTGGAGGTACTTGCCTCAGTTACTATTTCCCGCTTTTGGTTTACGCCAAAATCCTACATTATTTTTCATTTCATCATTTTGCACTTGTATTTTTCACTCCGCTGAGGGTTTGGAATGGTAATGAGGGTTTGTGTTATGAATGTATGGAGTTTGGCAATAGGCTATGTGTGCGCCCAGGTATGGCTTATGTTATTTGTTGGTGTGACACCTTCACTCATTTTAGTGACTTTGTTAGTCATTTTCTTGGGCACAATGTGGAGGTTCTTCTTGTATGTGTAAGAGGGTTTCAGTTTTTCCCGTCTGCTTGGTTACTGTAATTGTCCCTACTCCACCATTTTCATTTCATTGTAGTTCTTCTGGTTATTAACTTTGGTTAATGGGTACCTGTGCTACGTTCTACAGGTCACAGTTGCGGTGGCCTCCTCTTCAATTTCACAGCTTTGTTTAGGTAAGTTGTTCCTCCATGATTTTCTTACCCTCTTAGTTTTCCTCCGGTTGTAATGAGGTTTGCTCCTTGGTCTCATGGGTTCACCATCGGCTGCGGCTCAGTGGGGCTTCACTCTTACGACATGACTACTCTCGAGGTAAAGAAATTTTATTAACTATGCAATCAGTTTCTCCTTCTTATGTCATTTCTTGCCTTTACTCTGTTTGCATATGGCTAACAGTTCTACCTTGGTTTGCTTGTGTAGGTGGGGATTTGTTCACAGGCGTGATCGATGAAATTGCTACGGGCTTTGCTGCGGTAGCCTTGTTCTCTGCTACTGTTTTTGATTTGTTTTTGTTAGGCGGTCTCTGTTAGTTTGCTGGGTAGAGTCCCAGTTCTCTTCCACTCGATTTTCCTTGTTGTCGTTATGTGACCTGGTTCAGTCTTGTATGAAAACACTTGTTTGTATTATGGAAATTTGTAACTATAAACCACCTTTCGGACAAGGGTCAACCAAACCCTCACCCTTAGGGTTCTGTTGGTTCGTAATATTCTTTCCGCCGTTTGAATGGGTATCCCAGGGCTGTTAAATGTATACAAATATTTTTTGTTGGTAATGAAAAGGAATTAATAGGAATTTTTGGTTACATTTTGTTTACCTCTGGCCTGGGGTCATTGCTCAGCATTTGCATTCTCATTATTTTTCAAACTGCCCGTAATGTAATTGGCTTTCATTCGTGGAATTCGATATGTTACTGCGAGTCTTCATGCTGGGAATGCTTGTCCAATTTCTCTGTTCGATTTTTGTTCTTTAAGAAGGGAATAATATGTAATAGGTAGGAACACACATTATTTGCTTAGTTTTTCTTACTCAATTATTAAGGAAAAAGTAAATAAATGTTACAACAAGCTGTTACAGATGGACTCAAATATTTTGGATGAAAGAAATTACTCGTTGTATTGTATTTCTCTTCTCATGTTCTGAACCCCTCCATGATTGTCTTACATTGATTTCTATATTGTGTTTAAACAGTTACTCAAACTTTTCTCGATTACCATACAGTTACTCTTTGTAGTTACATAGTCGATAATCATGTTGGGTTTTCTTGTACTGTAGGAGTTACAGTATTATACATTTGTTTATGAACAAACATCTGTAAGATGGACTAAGAAAAGGACAAAACAATGTAACAGTTATGACACTATCCTAACTATATTGTTCCTAATATTCCTTAACTAATAATAATAAAACAAACTAGTTCCTAGACACTATTTTATTCACTAAACTTAAATGAAATTAAAAATATTTAAACCTGTCCTTCTTGGTTGAGACCAACACCTGGTCATGATGCCCTTAGCTGGATGCTCCTGCATCACAAAGTCATTCATCTCATGGTATTTGGGGAACTCACTAACACCCAATCTCACTATGAAGCTAATGAGAATTTGATTTTATCTTAGCAATGTTCATTTCCTACTTCACATTAGTAAAGACATAAAGATGATTTTTATTTTCTAGATTGGGCTTTATCACATCCTTAAAACATCTTAGTTTCCTTTCTCTCTCTAGCACTTTATCGTTCCACATTTATGCTTAAAATTTGAATCTCTAAACCTTTAATTTGATCCTTATTCTGCAAAATCATATCTTCCTTTATCCCCCAATGGTCGAACCCAAACTAGGCATCCTTATGTCATCCCCACTTTGAGAGAAAGGTATAGTTTCTTCTAGATGCAAAAGAAATTTTAGGAAGCCATCTTTAATTTCTCCTTATACATAACATACATATCCATCATCATGCTCTCAAATGGGGGAAATCCTTGCTTCAATAAGGAGGATAGGATAGGGAATATTTATTTTAATCTTGATATTTTTAGGTTATATACTAGCTTTAGATATTTACTATCTTCCTCCATGAATCTCTAGAGATACTCCAACCCAAAAATTGACATCCATATAAAGTAATAGGAGTGACGAGAGCCTAAGGAATGAGTTTCTTTTTATCCCATATCCAAATATTTGCTAACTTAGGATTATTTTAATGCCCACAATAATATTTTGACCCTCAATTTATCCTTCTCACAATGTTATTATTTCAATTGAGTTTGTGATGGATATCAATTATGAGATACTTATATGAAGTAATTTCCTCCAAGTAGTTCTTTTCATATATGTAAGTATCATGTGCGATCTTTTCATATTGAATTAACATGAATTTATTTTTCTCATTATTAATCATCATAGCCACCTTGGGAAAGAATTATTGAAAGATTATTAGACTCTTGCTAACATTGCAATGGCCCTTTCCTAAGAGAAAAATATTATCAATACAAGGTAGAAGAGTTATGATTATAATGGTGATTTTCTGGTCAACACAACCTGCATCTTCTAAAAACTCTTCTAACATATCAATGTGTATATAAAAAATGGTAGGGGATAAGGAAGACCCTTGCTTAATTTTGTTATTGCATTTAATTTCTTCTCACCAACACTCAATGATATTAAACATGACAATGAAATTCTCTCATTGAAGTGTGATCCTCAACTTGAGAGTAACCATTATCTCATTCAACCTCTAACATAAATTTGTATTAGGAATTATATCAAAACATTTCGTAAAGTCAAAGAAATAACATAAAGTATATGTTTTATTATTTTGACAATTATTTGCAATGATATTGAGAATAACAAGGCAATCTATAATTGAATTATATCTCCTATATTCATCCTATATTTTATCTCTATTACCATGGCTTTATGTCCATAAGTTAATCTTCATTTCCAAAATGATTCCATACAACTTGGCTAAAGTACATCCAATCACAATGATCCTATAATTAGAGGGAATACTTTATCTCCACTTTTAATGATTGGCAGAATGAGGCTCTATGTCCAAGGAATTATTTCACTACTAAATCAAAAACCTTATATTTGTGAGGGATGAGGATAGGCCCTCCCATTTTAAAAAATTTAGCTTGGTAGATGTCAATATCCTCATATTTCCCATTTGTGAGCTCTTTAAATCCAACATCTTCCAAACAGAAGAAATCGTCCTATATATGGGTATTCAAAAGGGTGTCCATGGCATTAGTGGATTAATAAATGTTTTTAAGGAATTAATTTTAATTCATCAAAGGATTTAGATTATTTTATTTATTTTTACAAATTAAAAATTTTCTCTAAAATTTCTAGGATTAGATATAGATAGGTGCAACAAATTTCTCTTACCTTTTATTTATATATCACCTTTTGTTCCCTTTCATCATATATTTTCACATATTTATCTCCTTAGGATTTAAGAATCATTAAAATTATCCAGAATCACTTTTCTATCAATTTTAGAATCATTATGATGGCAAGGGTTGGTAGTTCTATTATTTTTTTATAAGGCACCTGAGTAAAGAACCCACTAATGGAAGGGGAGAGGATTATAGTAAAATTATGATAGGCACTCTTGATGTTATCCTTATAAGTGAAGATTTTTAAATCCCTATTTAAATACTTTAAGATGAGTTTCATTTTACTTTTGTTAAAAAACAAGTGACTTTGATTCTCAAAATTATCTTCCATGTGTATTTTGTTCATGGAAATGTTTAGAATTAAGGTTAAAGGTGTTTGATCAAAGATAAAAACATTTCCATTTAGGAGCTCAAAACTTACATTTTGGTTGGAAACAAGGAATTATGTACCACATAATCCATGACACTACTACCAATTCCATGAGTATGAGTCATCTCGTTGGATTTTTTCCGCTCAATTTTTCCATTGCATATTATATGGTCTTGAGAACTATAAATATTGACTAACCTAGTAGAAAATTAATTCTTCACTGCGTTTTCAAAATTTATTTTCTACTTAGTAGCTAAAATAAGTTCCTTATCTAGCCAAGTAATATTAGGGTTGGAATTTGTTAGCACTTTGTAATTTCCTTTGGTTTTAGGAAGAAACCTAGAGGTAACCACAAAACGCTTGTAGAATTGGAAACTAGCCCTTCCAATCCTAGAGATGGCTCTCTCTTTTAACTCAAGCACTAATGATTGATTTCAATGAAGAACAATGGCTAGATCTTTGGCAAACAAAATTTTTTATAGGCGTGGTCGCGGCGGTGTAGAGAGAAATCCATTGGGCATGGAGTTAGTAAAAATTATACATCAATGATGTGGTGAACCCTCGGTGAATTGGGAAAAGTTGTTCAGAGTCAAGATAGAAACACTTCCTTATTCAAATCAATAGTTGAAGATATGAGAAGAATAAATAAAGTAGATAACCATCTCAAGGCATCAAATAATGGATGACCCTTAAAATGTTTATGGTAGAAAAAACATATGGAATGTCTAAGCCACTGTAGCAGAGCAACATTAAATAGATGAATTTTGAAACACGTTTTTTTTTAAACATCATAGGAATAAATATAACATAGGAAAAATAGGAAAGAATCACTTAAAAGAGATAAATCACATGAATATCTAAAGAGATTTAACTAGGTACTTATGATCCACTAATTTCATTAAAATTCAACAAAAATTACAATATGCATAATGTTCTTTCCTCTCCAATCTGACCAACCAGAACCATTTTCCATGTCTTTAGATCGTTATGTACAAATAAGAATTCGAATTACTAGTCTAGGTGGTCGAATTCACTTCATAAAAGTTGAATGGTCGAGATGCAATGCATCTTTACTTGCTATGCATAAAAAACATAAGTTTTTATATCAAGACTAATACACTCTAGAAAGATCAACCAAGTTGGAAAATATGACAAACGACTTTGAAATTAAAACTACATGACTTTAAAATTAACTACATTTATCCAATAACCAAAATGACTTCTAGAAGCACCAAAATTTGAAATTTCTCAAAATAATATTGAGTGATATGTTTGCACAACAGTTCTGAAGCAAAGGTGTTATCACCAAAAAATTATCATCTAGCCATAACTTACTAGATGGATAGAAGGACACCATGTAGGGCTATGTTTATAATAGTAAAATTGCTTTCATTATAAGTACTTAATAAACTACATTTATTAAGTTATTTCCAGTTAAACCCATGAAGAATAATTAAATAAATCATTATTTATTTAATTATCTTCTAGGAATATTTAATTAAACCATTTTTTACTAATGTTCCTAGTCATATTTGACCGAGTCATGAGAAATAAATAGATAAATCATTATTTATGTTATTTTTCTCTAGGAATAATTAATTAATCATTATTTAGTCATTATTCCTTGTCAAGTTTAACTAAACCCCCTAGGAATACTTAAATAAATCATTATTTGTTTATTATTCATTAACCACATTCCTTGAGATGATAAATAAATCATTTATTTATTTGTTATTTCTAAATAAAAGTATTTAACCAATATAAATATTTTTTCCCTCCATCCAAATATAATAAAATATTCGAAATGGTTAATTCTAGAATTTGGTGGGAATACATTTCTTGAAGATAGTGGTGTCCATATTTGGATTTTTGAGGAAGACCTTCCAATATTCTCTACTAATTCCCCTGTTCTTGAACCATTTTTCCATGCTCCTTGGTAATTCAATAGGCTCTGTGATCATGGATTCTATTATGGTGATCTTGATGTCTCCTATTTCAGCTTCAGTTCCATGAAATAAGCATTCAAATGTCTTGGTTACTTCCTTGTGAAAACCGTTGAATTTTTCAATGAACTGTAGCCATTGTTTCTTTTGCACCAGCTCCTTGGTGTGAGGGTATCCCTTCAAGAATTTCTTCCCTTTTGGCTCAGTTCGAACAATTATCCCGGTTATGGAGGATGCTTTGCCTCAAAGACTCGTTACCTTGACAAGAGAATGGTGTTGGTAGGGCTTTTATAAGTGGGGGAATGATGGAGTGGCTATGAAAGTTCACAATAGTGTAAAAACATGTGAATTATAATAAGGGTTACGAGAATGAATCGAACCGTAGATTATTTAAAATGATGATTTGGTAATTACTTCTGCAGATTTAGAATGAGGATGTGACATGACTTTTAATTGGTGGCTTATGATATTTTGTTAGGTGGCCATGACCCTTAAATTATAATGATTTCGTTTCAATTTTTGGTAGTACTATGTCTTCTTGGTCATATATGAAATATATTAATCCTTATTACTAAATTAAAGTACACATATCTTTGATCCACTTTTTCCAACCTTGTTTGTTGTTCTGAGATCTCTTGCACATAATTTTCTTTGTTAGTTATCTTTCAATTAAAATCACCAAGTGTCCTTGTAGGCTAAAAAAAATTTATTAGGCTACAAAAACTTGTTGTAGCTAAGGAAACCTATCCAAGCTATGGCAAGTTATTGATTCTGCAACTTAGAAGGAATTTTTTTTTAATAAAGGAACTTTATTATTTTATTTTTGAAAGGAAAATTTGAAGTGCCAACAAAAATTGGTTTTCACTCTAAATTTTTTGTATAGACAAACCAACCTCATGTTGTTTTTCATGTTTATACTTTTTATTTTATTTTATTTTATATATTATTATATATATATAATTATATAATATATATATATATATTATATATATATATATATATATATATATATATATTATATATTATATAATATATAATTTACTTATTATTATCATTATTTTTAGAGAGTAATCTGAGTAAAAATTTCTAAGGTGGAAAAGAAGAAGAATTCTTCTTGATCATTTCCTGTTCTGAATTATCTTGGAACATTTTGACAAAATCCTCTTTTTTCAATGGCTTCTGGAAAAATATGAGTCAATGTCCATTTACTAATACATGAATTTTCTCTTCATTAATAGTCTTGATTCTAACTGCACCATTGTCAAAAACACTTTCAACTTCATAAGGTCGAAGCGAGTGGGTTTGGAGTTTCCCTTGAAGATTCTTGAATTTTGAATCACAGAGTAATGCCCAATCTCCTCGATGAAATTTCCTTTCTTTAATGTACTTATCATGCCATCTAGATCTTTGTTGTTAGACTAGGCTACATCTCTAGAAGGCTTCTTGTCTCATTTAATCAAGTTTACTTAGTTGTCTCATCCTTTGATTTTGTGCTTATGATAAGTGAAGATCTAATTGGATTACTGTCTTATAGGTCTGGATCTGGAACTCTCTTGGAAGTAAGACTTGCTTCCAATAAACAAGTTCACAGGGACTGTGTTGTGTAGTATTTCTCCATTTAATTCTATAGGCCCATAAAGCTACTCAAAGATTTTCCACTGAGTCCTTCCTATGTATATGTACAGTCTTGGTGAGGATAGCTTCAATCACACTATTTGTGGACTCAACTTGTCCATTGGCTTGTGGATGGTATGGGGTAGACTTCCGATGTTTGATTTTGTATTGATCCACAAGCTTTTGTACTAATCTCAATGTGAATTGTGTTCCTTGATGTGTTACAATTTCTCTTGGAACACCAAAATGAGTAAAAATATCCTCAAAAATAAATGAAACTACAACATTTTCAGTAGCGAAAGGAAGTTCTTTACCTTCCACCCATTTAGTGACATAATCAATACATACAAGAATATACTTCGCTTGCTTTGAAAGTGGGCTGCTTAGTTCAACAAAATCTAGTGCCCACTTCTCGAATGGCTCAATGAGTACGTGTGGTTGTAGTGGAATTTCATGTGAAGGAGTGGGTTTGCGCATTCTTTAACAACTCTCACATCTTTTAACATATTCTCTGGTGTCCGTAAAAATGGAAGGCCAATAATATCCTAAAAGAAAATTTTGTAAGCAGTCGTTATGTCACAAAAATGTCCCCCATATGGCTCATCATGGCAGACTTTAAGTATTTCTGGTATTTTGTCCTCTCGAAAACATCTTCTGATCATGATATCTAGTCATGTCTTGTATAATTCTTCATTTATCCAGGAATAAGATGTGCTATTGTGGACAATTCTTCTCTTTTCTCTAGGAGATAAATGAAATGGAAATTTTCTTGTGGCTAAATAGTTAGCAATATATGCATACAATGGTGATTTAGTAGATACTGCAAAAGGATATTAATGAGAAAAATTATCCTCTACGGGTTGATCATTATTTTCATCTTGTATTCTAAATAAAAAGTCGGCAATTGTGTTTTGTTTTCATGACCTATCTAGAATGGTTACGTTGAATTCTTGTAACAGTAAGAGCCATTTGTTTATTCTCCCATTAGTGACTCGTTTATTCATTAGGTATCTAATGGTATAATGGTCTCTCGGAACAAAAGTTTCATAGCGAGTTATGTAATGTCTCGACTTGTTAATGGCATGAACTACAACTAAAAACTCCTTTTCAGTTATAGTAAAATTTAACTCTCAAGTAGTTAAATTTTTACTGGTATAATAGATTGCATAAGGAGCAATATCTTTTTATCCCAACACAACTCCTAAGGCTGAATCTGAAACATCCATTGAGATATGGAAAGGTAATTTCGAGTTAGGTCCTTTTAAGATAGGTGCTTAAGGAATTCTCTTTTTCAAAGGCACCTTGAAATTCAGAATCCCAATTGAATTCACAGTCCTTGGTGAGCAATTTAAAGAGTGGGGATGGAATTTTTCTGAAGTTTTCTATGAACCTTCTATAACATCCAGTAAAACCGAGAAAATTTCTAACACCCTTTTGACAACTTGGGACTAATATATTAGAAATGAATTCAACTTTAGATCAATGTACCTTGATTCCATCTCGTGAAATGTGATGACCTAAAACAATTCCTTCATTAAACATCATGAAACATTTTTCATGGGTTAATAAGAGATTTGTTTTCTTACATCTTATTAATGCTTTTTCCAAATTTTCCAGTGCTTCATTGAAAGAATCTCCATAAACTGTGAAATCATCCATGTACACTTCCACACAATCATGAAAAAGATTAGAAAAAATTCTAAGGACTACTCTTTGGAATGTTGCTTTAGCATTGCATAGTCCAAAGGGAAGTACTTGGTAAGCATCAATTCCCCATGGGAAAGTTAATGTGGTTTTATCGTGATCTTCAGGGGTTACAGGAATATGGTTATATCCATTGAACCCGTCCAAGAAGGAAAAATATTTTTTTCTTGCTAATTTGTCTAAGACGTGATCTATAAAAGGCAGTGGAAAGTGGTCTTTTAATGTTGCTTTATTTAGTTCCCTGTAATCGATGCATACTCTCCATTTTCTGTTTTTCTTAGGAAGGATTACTAGGGGTGAAACCCACTCACTGTCAAATATTGGATAGATGAAATTTATGTTTAATAATTTTTGCAACTCCTCCTTAACAATTTCTTTTAAATTTGGGTTCATTCTCTGTTGAGGCTCCCTAACCGGTCTTTCATTTTGTGCAATGTAGATGTGATGTATGCATGTTTTAGGATTAGTCCCTTTCATGTCAGTGTATTCCCATGCGAAATCAGAAGAATGTTTCTATAAAATTTCTATCAACTAATTCTTTTGCACTTCTTTGAGGTTTTCATTGACATTTAAGGTTTTTCGTGGAAAAATTTCTAACGAGGAATTGCCGAACTTTTCCATGGAGAGCAATGATACTTGTTTAGATGAGAGATAATAATTGCGACCATGATCATAATGTGAGGAAGACTCATTATTTTCCAGTAAAGTTAGAATTTGGTCTTCCTCTTTTACTTGTTTAGTAGTAAAAATAGGTTGTATATCTTCTTCATCTTCTATATATTCATCAGTTTCCGTATCTATCGTTGTTGTTGCAGGAGGATATAATGTAAATTTATTTGTAGAATTTCCATCTGAGATAAAAATGTCACGTGATATACAACCAATGAAATCATCAGCTGTAGCTAACCAAAGTCTTCTTAGGATTAATGGATATCCTCCAAAATTATTCTTAGGTGTTAAGACCATGAAATCAATAAGATATTCCCAACAATCTAAGGATACAGAAACATATTCCAACACACCATCAGGTTTAATCACAGACCTATCTGCTAATTGCAATAAGGTTGGTGTGTATTGAAGGTTAGGAAACCTAGGTGTGTCCATAACTGGTCTACTCATTATGTTTATGGCTGTTCCTAGATCAATTAGTGTTTTGTATTTCAGTTCCAGTGATGTGAATTTTTACAATGGAGCTTCCTTGGTCTAAATATTTTTGAATTGTCGTCTTCCCCATCATAAAGTCTTCAATTTTTTCAATTAACTGGCTTCTTTTTATGTCTTTTCTTTCTCTCCCTAATCTTTGTGTACATAGTCCCTTAATTATTGTTGCAAAAATTGATATTTCTTTTATGGCTTGTAATCAAGGAATCTTAATGCAAAGATTTCTCAATTCATCCATGATACTATAATCACACAATATAATTTATTTTTCTACTCCTTCATCAATTTTCAACCATTCAAGGAAAGGTGGTCTAATTGATACCAAGGCTTGCTCTATGATGGGAGTGTTTATCAAAACTTCTTCTGTTTGTTTATTCTCCTTCTCAGGGAGAGAGGTCTCCCCTACTTCTGATTGGTTTTTGGGTTTTTGAAGATCGAATCTTGTTTCTTGAATCACAGTAGGGGGTTTTCTTGGTAATACTCTTCTAAACCTTAACCGGACATTATTTAGGTCTAGTGGAGTTATTACACAAGTTTGAGGATTCTGCCCCTCCATGTTGTATACTGGTTGTTGTGGTATTTTATTATTAGGATTGAAAGTGTTTGAGAGGGTAACTGATTTGGTTTTTTTGGAAATGGTAGGGAGAGTTGTGGGTATTGATTTTGAACTTGAATTTTTGGTAATTGGTTAGCTTGGGGAATGTGATTAGATGGTGGTAGAAATTGTGGTGGAAGGTAAGATGGTAGGTATTATTGATATTGGGCATAGGCTCCATAAGGATTTTTCCATCCTTGATTCCAATATTGTGACTGTGGTTGAGCCCAAGGCTTCAAGGAGAAATTCTAATTATTTTGTGAAGAGTTGGAAAATTGTTATGGTCTAAATCCTTGTGATTGATTTGGTTGGAGATTTTTCCATGGTATTTTGGCTATAAAGCAGAGAGGGTCTTTTGGTTCTCATATTCCTTCATCATTAAACGCAACCTTTAGACATGGTAAGGATGGACATTCCTTCATATCATGATTATCTGCCCATATGACATAGGTTTCTATGGATTTTGAATCTAAGGGACTCTCTCTTAGAGCATGTTTCTTCCAACATTTGGGATAGAAGATAGATAATGCAACATTTTCAAAATTTTTCTTGTTTTGTATTTTAAGGTTGTTTATGTGCTCACTTAGGCTCCCTAATATATTTTCTTTGAAGGTATCAAGCAAATTTTGTAATTCTGCCTTGCTAACTCTCTGAGCTGCACATTTGTTAATTCTTGACGAGCGAGGGTCTTTAGGATTCCTTTCAACTCATGATTTACCCCTTCAGATATGCACACATAAATCACAAATATCTACAAATGGTAGTTGGAGAATATATCCCTTCCAAGTTAGGTTAAGGAGATCGATCCACTCATCTTTAATAGGTCTAAGTAAGATGGTTTTTAAGGTTTCTTCATGAAAATTATCCATTTTTTCTCTTTTAACATTGTAAACAAACCTTTCTACTAAGTATTCAAGATTTTAATCTTCTTTTTGTGTCATTTTGAAGACTTCACCTTTCAGGTTACTAGGCATACAATAATCTCTATATTTGCCTAAGAAAGCCTCTTTCATTTTTCCCCATGCTGTTATAGAATCCAGTCTAGACTTATGAACCATTTTAATGTTGAGTCTTTTAATGTAGCAGTGAACAATTTTAACTTTTGAGCATCATTCAAATATTCATACGATCTACATAATACTTCAAATTCAAAGAGAAATGTCAGTGGATCTTCATGTCTTTTTCTATGGAAATTAGGAAGAATTGACGGTGATATATTTTTCAATGTGAGGGTTGTATACTCAACAAGAATAGGGAATCCAGAATGATCTTGGTTTGATCTGCCTGCACCCCCTCCTCTATTCCTATCTCGAGCTCTACCTCTACCTCTTCCTCCAATCCTATTTTCCCCGCCATGGACATTGCATACTTCTCCTTCCCCTTCTTCAACCATGATAGATTCTTTAGAACTAATATAGTTTCTCTCATTGCTCTATCAATGGTTTTTCAAAATAAGTTTCTGATACCTCTTCTCCATTAGGAACTTATAAGTTTTCTCGCAAAATTTGTTCGTGAGTGGAGGATAGAAAATTACTCCTCTAGTTGGGGATGTAGGATTTTCTTCAATTACAACTTCAGTAAAGGAAGTGGGTGAACTTTTGGATTGGATTTCTGATCTTGAGATTTGAGGAAGCCTTTGTCGACCTTGAAAAGGAATTTGGGTTTGAGTAGGTGGTGTGGATTCTTGAAATCTAGGTGAAGTGGGATGTAGGATTTTCTTCAATTACAACTTCAGTAAAGGAAGTGGGTGAACTTTTGGATTGGATTTCTGATCTTGAGATTTGAGGAAGCCTTTGTCGACCTTGAAAAGGAATTTGGGTTTGAGTAGGTGGTGTGGATTCTTGAAATCTAGGTGAAGTGAGTGGATTTGTGGGAATTAAACTTCTTCCTCGTCCTACTCGAGAGTCTCTATTCCTATGCATATCAATTTTTTATTTTTTTCATAACTTCTATTTGTACTTCCCCAATAACGGTGCCAAAATATTTGGCCAATTTAATCTCTTTAAATTGTCAAACACGGTACATGTACTTATGATGTACAGGTGCACTATATGTGCTAGAAGTTATTCCTTATGTAGTTGTGTTTTTGTTAGGGTCTGGACATGAGCTTAGTATGTAGATAGTGTCATTGATTATATTAATGTCTCAATCCTTAAAGTTATCACCTAATTTCTTAAGAGTAATTCTATATTGAATTAGTTTATGGATGATATGAGAGTGATTCTAAATTCTACTTATGTTAGATTATTTTGGGACTTTTGTCTTGAATCTTTAGGCTGTAGCTCTAATTTACTAAGTGCAAGAGAAATCTATTTTATCAAATTGTTAAGAAG
The DNA here is from genome assembly GCA_000404065.3 of Pinus taeda. NCBI lineage: Eukaryota > Viridiplantae > Streptophyta > Pinopsida > Pinales > Pinaceae > Pinus > Pinus taeda. The sequence goes on from APFE030877569.1 coordinate 83,973, forward strand.
TACTGTCTAAATTCAATTGTTAAGAAGAAGGCTCTCATACTTTTACTCATTCAATTTCATTCAAACAAGATATTTTGAACATCATCTGTACTTATGAAGTAAACACTATTGGACTACTCTAGATAAAAAAAAAATGAAAGAACCATGCCATACAAGGCAAAAAGAAATTCAAATAGTAGATTAAACCAGGTATAAAGTAGATGGAAGTACTCATGCATATAACGATTCACTCGCAAAATCATCATACTGCATTTCTCACACAAAAACAGAGTATTTAAAGGATTGAAAAAAAATCTAATTACATTTGGTTAAAGACTCGTCATAGGGGGCACTCCATAAATTGGCCCAAAATCTCAAATCATCACAATGCATACACACAGAAAACTAGTTCTATTGCTTGCAAACGAAATTTAAGAAAGTGTTCTAAAATTACATCATCTCACTTGCACCAAATCATGCAATAATTTTTATAACAATTCTTTGGCATAAAAATCATGAGTAATTTAAGCCTAAACATATTTATTCTAACTAACTATATTGTTGAATCTTCGATTCTCTATTTTGAAAGCAAATCAATAAGGTTTTGATCGAACTCGGATTTCGTTTTGGCAATAATCGCGTGGTTGACTTTGGGGTTTGACCTTGGTATCATGCGGTCATCTCGAGGAATTGGCTCAATGGGATATGGGATATGAAGGGATCCACAAGGGAACAATTTCTTATCCACCCATATCTTTAGTAGCTCACCTAGAGCTTGTGAACCTTGCTTACAATGGAGACAGCTGCAGAAATCTCGATTGGTTGTGGAGATGGACCAATTTTGTAGCGCGTTGCATTTTTTAACAAAACAATAGGGTGTATAGCCAAACATGAAGAAGAAAATATATTATTGCTTACCTTTATCAAAACCTTATGGATATGGAATTATTTTTTAACAAAACAATAGGGTTTATAGCCAAACATGAAGAAGAAAATATATTATTGCTTACCTTTATCAAAACTTTATGGATATGGAATTATTTAGGTGGTAAATATAGGAAAAGAGAGAAACATAGGAAAAAAGGGTGTCATGGTAAGACAATCTTTGGACTCTACACTGTACTTAACCCACTACCAAACAGAACTATGACATTTTTTTTTCTTTGCTACAACTAGAGCTTCACTCAGTCAACATTCTCGCAATGTTCCATGCACAACAACTCAACCACTCTACTGACTACTAGTTTCTAGGCCACATCTCATTAAGGTTGAATGTCAACTCAAGCACAACATGGAACACTCACCTACTTCAAAAACTTACTCAACATCTACACCATCTTCTACTCACTCCTCCTCACAAAGCCAAGTCAACAATTCAACCCAGCTAAGAGTGCCATGTGTCTTAGCTACCCACAGCTCATACCAACATCTCTCCACATGTAAAACCTACAGGCAGAAAACAGAAAAAGGGAGGTAAAGCTACACACATGAGACTCATTGCATAACACACAATAATTCCTGGGTGTTCAAAAAATCCACAACAAAGCATCTTCCTCTAATAAGACAACAACCATCCCTCATGCTGCTCTACCCGCAACAGGACAACAACACTTCTAGACAGCGCTCAAGGAAGGACAACAACACTGCTAGACAGCGCTCAAGGAAACAGGAGTATTCACTATGGTCACAAAGGGCGACTTGATGACTTCTCTCAACAACTCTTGCCACACCCGTGCAGCCGCTCCTCAAGCCTCCTTGGCCACTGCATGAGCCTCTGCAAACTCCACAATCCTTTTCGTAATATGTGTTTATGAATAGCAATATAAAGAAACACAGATTCTCCAATGGACTTAGTTCAGACAACAACGGTGACAAAAACCAAACAATATACTTGTTTTGACGTTGACTTAATCACAACTTACGAGTCCGATGCGACCATTTATCATATGACAATAACTCTTAAACACACACACATCTTTAAGGCACATAAAGAAAGACGGAAGCACATTAATATCCCCCAACCACTGCAGAAGGGACACGCCAAACCAATATTCCCCTCTGAAAACAGCTGAACTTCAATTCAACGCTCATTAGCAATTCCACACTTTCATAGCTCTTCTGACAATCACGAATGACTCCATGCTTACAGAACCCTCGCGAATCCTCACGCAACACACAATTCTTATTTTAACACACCTCCATGCAACTCATCTCTCTCTACACTGAGACACGTATCACAAAAATTGGCCTTACGGAACTAATTACCACTCGACCTCTCCTCACAGCGAGCTCTCTCTCCTCAAGCTCAAGCTCATGATGGGAGCTATAACAACACTAACTGTGATAAATGAGATCATACACTCCAAACACTCTTATGAATACAGCGTAGAGCAAGAGCTCAAGTGAGCTTATTCGAACATGGCTCTGACAGAAACACGGAAAACTCTATGAAAGAGCTTGTTTATTACATTAAATAGTACACACATTTTTACAAAACCTAACGTGTAAATCTAGAAAAGTTTTACCGATGATCATTAACTTCTTATCTAATTCCGTAGACTCCACCCGAACACCAACTACTCGCGGTCATACAACGAGACTGCTCGTGTTTATTATTCCAGGAGTGTGTCCTTCAACCTAGTTTCTATAACAATTTGTTTTATCAAGTGAGAAGGTATTTTGCCATTCTGTTATCTCTTCATCCTTGTTTTGTATAACAATTGTTTTATATGTGAGCAGGTTTTGGAGAGCTTTGGTAACCACCAAAAAAATTGTGAACATCCAATATACATTAAGAATATATTCTCTATATACATTAAGAATATATTCAAGAATGACATATATATAGATATATATCCTCACAGTGAGCTCTCTCTCCTCGAGCTCAAGCTCATGATGGAGCTATAGCAACACTAACTGTGATAAACGAGATCACACACTCCAAACAATCTTATGACTACAGCGTAGAGCAAGAGATCAAGTGAGCTTATTCGAACATGGCTCTGACAGAAACACGGAAAACTCTATGAAAGAGCTTGTTTATTACATTAGATAGTACACACATTTATACAAAACTTAATGTGTAAATCTAGAAAAGTTTTACCCATGATCATTAACTTCTTCTCTAATTCCGTAGAGTCCACCCGAACACCAACTACTGGCGGTCATACAACGAGACTGCTCGTGTTTATTATTCTAGGAGTGTGTCCTTGAACCTAGTTTCTATAACAAGTTGTTTTATCAAGTGAGAAGGTATTTTGCCATTTTTGGAAGAGGTTTGGTAACAACCAAAAAAAGTTGTTACCATCCTATATAGATTAAGAATATATTCTAGGTTTTTAAGTGAAACGTATGGAAGATGATCACCGTTAAAGAATTATATATATATATATATTTATATTATTTGTGGTGGAGATAGAAAGGTAAGTGTAAGGATTTCAGGATGGACACTTGAAAACAAGTAATGAATCACTTTGACAGTGCATTTATGTTTTATATTTAAATAATATTTGGATACCATGGTTTAAAATATTTGGAGAATATCATGAATAAGTATATATAGTTTTCCTTTAATTGAAAAAATTAGAAAATTTAAATATTTTCTTTTGGAATTTTAATGTGAAAATTTTCTATTTAGAATTTGACTTTTTATTGCCTTTATTATTGATTTTAATATTGAGAGTGCCAAGAGAATTGACTCATGGTTTCTCAATAGTAGAGGCATGGCTACTTGGAATTTCTATTGAACTATGATAAGGAAGAATTTTAAAGGTGGAAAATTATCTTGAAGTTTAGAACCCTAGGCTAATCTCACTAATACCTAATATGAAAATTGTAAAATATTTTTTTATATTCTTGTAGCAATATTAAAATTTCTAATGATTTAGTATATATTCTCTATAAAATTTTGGCTATTTTGAAGTTAAAATATTTTTATACTATAAAATTTTGAGTGAAAAGTTAAAAAAAAAAATGTAAATTGACAAAGATTTTTTTGTGAGGATTATGGAAAATTATCCAACCTGAGAATATTAGCCCCTAAAATTTTCTTTGACTATGCCAAGAGAAATTTGAAGTCTTTTATACAATTTTAATGACATTTTTTTTTCAATCAATTTTTAGTAGTGTTTTATATCAATAATGTTATTCATACAAATTTATACTTTTAGATACCAACAAAACATAATTTATAAAATCTTTGTGTGCATTTCATGGGATGGATTTAATTACTCCGGACTTAAACTCTTTAATTTTACATAAGAAAGAAAGTTATATGATAAATAGATTTGAAATTTCATAAGCTACATTCATCACCAATTAGGCACACCATACCCATCATTAAATAATGATGAATTAGTGCATGAACATCTTTTCACTATTTCACTAGAGAATGCATATTGTGGTAATATATTTACATATGTATGGGCATAAAATTTTTGGTGAACATTTCATAAGAGAAGTGTTCCAATATCAGCATAATTTTTCTCAAGTAAAAGGTGAAGAAGAGTATTATTCTAACAAATATTTTGAGAATTATATTGAGTGTGATTATATGATGGACAATCTATGACTATCACAAACAAGAAGAACTTTTTCCTGCCAGGCTGTTTTCAAAACATACTAACACCCAATTTCACTATGAAGCTCATAAGAATTTGCTATTATTTTAGCAATATTCATTTTCTTCTTAACTTGATGGAGAAATGTTTTTGATTTTAGAGATTGGTCTTGAAGACCTTAGAACATGTTAGCTTCCTTTTTCCCTCTAACTCTTTATCACCCAACATTTATCATTAAAATTTTGAAGTAATAATATTTTTAATGTTATACTGCTTTTGCAAAATCACTTCCTCCTTTATCCCCTAGTAGTCAAGCCCACACAGGGCAAGACAATGGAGTTATCTTCTGCTAAAAGAACAAATAATTTTAGGAAACCCTTTGACTACCACCTTGTTCAATTTCTTCTTATAGATAACATATTTATTCATAGCCACACTTTCACTAGAAGAAAGCTTTGCTTCAATTAAAAAGGTATAATAGACAGTATTTCATTTAACCTTAAACTATATATTATAAACTACATTGAATATTTTATATCTTCCTCTTTTATTCTATGAAAATGCACACATTTATATAAAGTAATAAGAGTGATAAAAGATTAAAAAGGAGTTTAACCATCATATTTCCATCTTCCATTTACCTTTTCACAATGCTATCATTCTAATTGAATTTCTGATATATATGAATCTTTTCACAATGCTATCATTCTAATTGAATTTATGATATATATGAATTAAAATATTTGTAGTAAACCAATTCAATTAAAGAATGCATTTTTTAAAAGCTCTTCCTGGAAAATAAACTAGTAATTATAATGTTAAAATTTCGCTGGAAATTAATAAAATTGTAATTTTAAATGACCAGTGTTAGCTAAAGTCCCCATGGAGATGGTTAATCACTTTATTAAATATTTCCAACCTGCCATGTCCCACTCATCCAACGAGTCCTATGATCTCACAGACTGGACTTCACGCCATCTCGCTATAGCAGCGGATCCTCTAGTTTCAAAGTGTATTTATCCGGGACTGCCAGTGTCTAGTCTTTTACAAAATTTAGTCTTCACCAAAACTGACTAACGGAGGTGGAACTGAGTCACCGAGTCACCGCTAGTGTTCAATCAACTTACCGCCTTATATTAAATGAATTTTATGTCACGGCTTTCATTATGATTTGATGGTTTTATTTGGTTAGGATGGGAATGGTTTGATTTTAATTTTATATTTACAGATTAATTGTCGTTTCGGATTTATATGAAATTTGTCTTTTTCTGATTAGGCTGAAATTTTCTTGATCACATTTTTAATTGTGATTGAATTGATTTTAATTAATTCTTCCGGGTTTCCCTGTCCCAACGTTACTTTTACTTCGGGGGACGCTTTCGCAAGTATTTGCGCTATTCCTTTCCCTTTTGAACGTACATTCCTTTATTTGTTGGCAGATACTTGTCCTTATTTTCAAAGCACAGATCCCTTTCCTGGTTAACCCAGTATTTCAAAGCACAGATCCCTTTCCTGGTCCTTTTTTTCAATTAAACAGATTCGGTTTTGGACCAGTTTTCAGATATATATAGTACTGTTTTAGATTGTACTATAGTTCTGTTTCAGATTGGACTATAAGACTTGTAAAACCAAACATCTAAACCTAATTATTTGAGTACGTTCTCTAAACCAATCCTTTGTAAGTGCTTATCATATATTTACTTAATATATATCAACATAAATGCTTTTAATTGTAAGTATGTTTTTGCCTATTTAGATATTAATCCTTTATCAGCATAGCTCCCTATAGCTCCCTATAGCTCCCTTTCCTTGTCGTTTTTGACGTGCTAACCCTTAAATTATCCCATTTCTTGTAGCCATGTTCCTGCGTTTCAACTGACTACCATCCAAACACAGATCTATTCATATCAAAATGAAAACCACTCACTACGAACATAAATGACACCAATCATATCCTTTTCAGACACGAGTGTAAAGTGGAGCATAAATCTTGTTATGGCCACAAATTTCATGTGCACAGCTCAAATTGCAACTCGCATATATTTTTTTATTTATTCTTCTATTTCGCCGCTTTTCCTTTGCACTTGTTTTGTATAACAATTTGTCTTATCAAGTGAGCAGGTATTTCCTGTCTGTTACCGCTTCAGCCTCCTTTTATATAACAATTTGTTTATAAGTTAGCATGTTTTGTAGAGTTTTGGTAACCCATTTTATATATATATATATAATTTGTTGTCAACATGAATGTAAGTGTAAGGATTTGAAGATAAATATTTGAGAATGGGTTTTTGTTGAATATTTAAATAATATTTCGTTTTATTATTTTTTAAGTTGTTTCAGATAATTGGAGACTATGATATAGCTAGATAGGTATCTAAGCATTTTTTTTATCTAAAAAAATTGAAAAATCTAAAAATGTTATTTGGAATTTTATTTATCAAATATAATATTTTTTTAATATACTTTATTTGTGATAAAAAACTATTTATGTTTTTTTGACAATTTTAATGGTGTTTTTTTATTTTTTACATTAATTTTAATTAATATTTGTTATAGACATTTTTGGGCACTTCAACTCCAATCATAAATGTCCATAAACTGAGGATTCCTAAGTCCCTAAAAGTGTTGCTTCACTGCCTAAAGGAACAAGGTCAGCTCATTACATCATCTCCTAGAGGTTTTCCACTAAAAACTGCTAAGAAATGGTCAAAACTCGACCATACTGAATAACCAGTGCATAGGGTGCGATGCATATCACCTTCCGAGTGTAAAGGGTGCGATGCATACTGAATGGCCCCTCTCTAGGGTGTGATGGTTAGGAATGGACAAATGGCACACACAAATTGCGAGGTTGAAAATCATGGAATCTTCGCGAGGTTGAAAATCATGGAATCTTCGAGAAGCTTCCCCTCTAACACTTGTTTCCCTATGTTCGACCACAGATGAGTAAGACATCATCATTATCCAAGTGGAATGAGCAACGATCATCATTCTCCAAGTGGAATCAAGAACTATCAGAGAGAGGACACTAATTAAGACCCCAGAAGATGACTCACCTCCCTACAATCATCTATATATGATCCCTAATCATAGAGATCGAGAGGCTTGAATCTTGTATCTTGTAGAGAAGTGTTGTTGGCTTTCTGGTGTAACTTCATAGTGTTGGATGATCTAAGCTTTACTTGAGGTGAAGAAGGGCTTTCTAGTGTAACTTCATAGTGTTGGGTGATCTAAGCTTTACTTGAGGTGAAGAAGGGCTTTCTTGCTAGAGGATGATGCTAGGTCAGAACATATGGTTGTAATCCTATTGCTACTTTTGTATGGTTAAGACATATCTAGTCCCATGTTATTTATGAATATAGATCTCGTTTCTTCCATAGTAGTATGTTGCTTTGATTCCACAGGTGCTCTTTGAAGCAGGGTAGACGAAGAAGAAGCAACAAAGATCTATCACGGAGGAGAGGGATCAAACAAGGAAATCAAACGCAAGACTAAGGTTGGTCTCCTTTGTTCCACTCTTATCTATTTTCATAAAGGAAAGCGAAAGTATACTTTACTTGTTTGTTTTTAAGATAGATACCAGTCTTAGTGGGAATAGGAGCATCCTGGTGGACACCATTCCCAGTAACAATATTTCTATGCCAATGTGTTATTTATACAAATTCTATAGTTTTAGATGAAAACAAAATTTATAAAAACAAAATCTATTTTAGAAAGTCTATGTGTAGAGTTGAAATTTCATGTCATCGATTTAATTCCATACAACTTAATCTCTATGATGTTAGATTAGAAAAATATATCATAAATAACTTTCAAATTTCATTAAGATGCACACATATCCTACTAGACACATCTTACCCATCATAAAGTCATGATGAATTCCTAATGAACATATTTTGACCATCTCATTAATAATCCCTGATGTGGTAATATCTTGACCTATATATGCACATCAAATTTTTGGTGAAGATCTCATGATATGAGAGTTGATGCATTTGTAAACAAGGTCCTTTATACCTCATTATTAGAGATGTCTTTTAGCAATGAGTAGTAGATACTATTTTGCATAGATACTCCACTAACACATAAGTGGAAATATTTCCAAAGGATTCCAATGGTGGTGCATGTGGTGACCATTTATTATGAATCTCTACTACCTATAAGGCAATCCATGCATGTTAGTTTTGGGCTTCCCTCTACAATTATTACACTAATGCACTTCCATTAAGTAGAAAGAGCCAACTATATTTATCAAAGTTTGTGAGTACCAAATTATGTGTAAAGAGACAAATATTCATGATGTCCTGAGGGTTAGCTTTGGTACACTTGATTATAATAGCTATCCCCTTTTACAAGCATGACGTATGACCCAACATTTGCTGACAACCACAAGTGCATCAACTTGGACAAAATAGTGGAGGCTATGACAAAATAAAAAAAATAGATAATATGGATGTGTTAGTGGGTAAAGGTATCCAACAATAAACAATAGTATTTTATCCAAAAGAAGAGGCCCAATTAGTGTCTTATTTCTTTGCCATGAAAAAATCTTCTTGATTAATGGCATGCCAACATTTTAATATGACTTTAGATTCATGCCATTTATTTCTTACTAATTTCATAATATTTATAGAATGAAAGTAAAAAATTATCATACAATAATGTTTGAAATAAACAAAAAAAACTTCACAATTATTACCTATGCTTTAAACTTTTGGGAAATAGTTCTACAATATTAATTAGATGAAATAGTGAAACTTTCTAATAAAATAAGAATATGAAAATAAACAATAGAAAAAATAAATATAACATAAATTTCATCCTAATGATGATTATAAGTAGTGTCCACTAAGACTAATATGGTCTATTGGACCTTAAGAACGTAAATATTCTCGTAAATCTTTAGCATTTTAATTTTGTGCTTGAAAGGTATTGAAGCAAGTGTTTCAATATCACCATAGTATTTCTAACTTAAAAGGTCAAGAAGGCTAGTGTTCTAACAAATATTTTGAAAATTAGGTAGAATGTAAGTATAATATGGAAAATACAAGACAAAAGTTGTTTTCATATGCAACTCTTGTAATGTCAGAAAAGTGACAAAGTGATGGGACTAGCCCATAATTCCACAATATAATATTTAAAAATGATATAAAAATGCTCTAATCAACAATTGAATGATTAGTAATTGATTTGGGTCTTGATACTAGTGATTAGGAGCTAATCATGGGATTGTTCTCAATATTCATTGGATGGCATTTATGTTGGACTTTAATGATGCTGTGTTGGTGGTACTTGCCTTGGTTACTATTTCCTACTCTTGGTTTATACCAAAACCCTATGTTCTTTGTCATTTATTCATTTTGCACTTGTATTTTTCCTTCGTTGAGGATTTAGGCTGGTAGTGAGGGTTTGTGGTGTGAATGTATGGAGTTTGGTAATAGGCTCTGTGTGTGCCCAGCTATGGGTATTGTTGTTTGTTTGTGTGATTCCTTCGCTCATTTTGCTGACTTCGTTACTCGGATTCTTGGGCATAGTGTGAAGGTTCTTCTCGTCTGTGTAAGAGGGCTTCAGCTGTTCCCATTTGTTTGGTTACTTTACTTGTCCCTCCTCCACCATTTTCTTTTCACTGTAGTTCTTCTCGTTATGAACTTTGGTTAATGGGTACCTGTGGTACGTTCTATAGGTCACGGTCGTGGTGGCCTCCTCCTCAGCTTCGCAGCTCTGTTCACGTAAGCTGTTCCTCCATGATTTGATTACCCTCTTTGTTTTCCTCCGATTCTAATGAAGTCTGCTCCTTGGTCTCAGGAGTTCACCGTGGGTTATGACTCAATGGGGCTTCACTCTTCCCACATGACTACTCTCCAGGTAAAGCAATTTTATTAATTGTGCATTTAGTTTCTCCTTCTTAGGTCATTTCTTGCCTTTACATTGTTTGCATATGGCTAACAATGCTACCTTGGTTTGCTAGTGTTCTAACTCCAAGCTGACTGAGTCCCACAGTCTACTTGGAATAGGCAATGGCATGTAGAGTCCCATATTTTGACTATGTCCTTTTTCCAACTGACACACTTTAAATCTCGTCACAAATCTCTGCACATACCTTCACATTTTTGGCCAATAATAAAAATGGCTCAACTGCTCTAATGTTTTTTCTATGCCGAAATGTCTAGCTAGACCTCCACTATGCTTCTCCTGAATGGTATTCTCTCTCATTGAGAAATCAGGGATGTGTAATTGTCCCCCTCTAAAAACAATTTCTCCTACAAATTATAGTCCAACAACATACTATTGTTTCTTAGCAAAGGATTCTAACAGGCTTCATAAACCTCTTTGAAATCCATGTCAATATGATACAAGTCTTTTAAATTCTCAAAGCCTAGCACTTGTATCGTACTCTCCTGCAGGAGCAAGGCTCTTCTGCTCAAAGCATCCACTACCTTGTTTTCCTACCTGCTAATGTGTTTCAACAAAAAGGTCAAACTCTACAAATATTCCACCCACTTAGCATGCTTGTGATTCAACTTGCGTTGTTGCATCACATATTACAGTGCAGAATTATTTGAGAATAAAACAAACTCATTCCCCAAGAGATAGTGTCTCCAATGCTTTAGTGCTTGGATGACAACATAGAATTCCTTGTCGTAGGATGAATACTTCTACCTGATTTCATTCAACTTCTTGTTGAAAAACGAAATCGGTTTGTCTTCTTGTCTAAGTACAACTCCAATGGCCATATCGCTTGAATCACAACGAACTTGAAAAAACTTGTTAAAATCTAGCAATCTCAGGATCGGTGTCTCTATGATCTTCTTCTTCAGTAACTCAAAACTCCTTTATGCTGCCTCGGTCCAACGAAAAGGCTGACTTGCCTTCTTTATAGTGTCCAACATAGGTGTGCATATTTCACTGAAATTTCTTATAAATTTTTGGTAAAAACTTTCTAGCCCATGAAAAATACGTACCTCAAATAGGAATTTTGGGATGGCTACTTGAAAATTGCTGCAATCTTCTCTAGGTACATCTTCAACTCATTTTTTGCAATCACGAAACCTAGATAAACCAATTCTTTTTCCAGAAAAGTGGTTTTTTTTTCTTCAGATTTATCAACAGCTTATTCTACTGCAATTTTTCTAGCACACTTTGAACATGTCAAAAGTGTTCCTGCCTCGTCTTGCTCAAAATTAATATATCATCCAGGTACACTATTACAAACTTTCCAATGAATTCTTTCAGCACTTCATTCATCAGTCGCATAAAGGTATTGGGTGAATTACTTAGTCTGAATGGAATTACCAGCCACTCATACAGTCCTTCATTGGTTTTAAATGATGTCTTCCACTCATCCCCTTCTCAAATTCGAATCTAATGATACCCACTCCTTAAATCAATCATTGAAAAATATGCTTTCCCGCTCAGGTAGTCCATTATGTTGTCCATCCGTGGCAGTGGAAATCTGTACCTGATGGTAACCTTGTTGATGGCCCTCGAATATATGCACATTCACCATTCCCCTCCTTTCTTGGGAGTGAGAACTATTGGTACTATGCGAGGGCTCAAACTCTCCCTTATCAGCCCTTTATCTAACAATTCGTGCACTTGTTTTCTGATCTCATCATTGTCTTTGGGGATCATTCAATACGCTGCCTTATTCGGTAGACTTGCTTCAAGTATGAAGTCAATATGGTGATTTATACTTCTCTTGGGAGGAAATTTATCTCTTAAGTCATGCACTATTGTATCACTGAATTCCTACAGCATCTGCTAAATTTATGTAGGAAAATCTGACACCTATGTGTGTAGTAGCACCATCTTCACTCTTCTTACAATAGCATAACTTACTTCACTGTCTTCAATCTGCTTCAAAAATTATTTTCCACCCATTAGTAACACTCTCATCCCACTTGTTTCCGTTGTCTCTTCTTCCTTGATGGGCAAAAGCATGTGCTTGATCCCATCTTTGACAAACTTATAACAGTTTGGCTTCCCGTCATGTACTACCTTCCTATCATACTTCCATGGCCTCCCTAACATTATATGACATACATCCATCGACATTATATCAAAAATAACATTATCCTTATATCTGCCAATATGGAACTCACCTTCCCATTGCTCATCCACCAATAGTTGATGGCCTTTTCGGAGGCATGATACTTTGTAAGGAGTGAGATGCTTCAATCGCTTCAGGCCCAACTTCTCTACCATTTCCGTGGCAACCGGATTATCTGTGCTCCCACTATCGATAATCAACTTACAATATTTTCCATGTGACTTACAAACTCTCTGAAACAATGCTTTCCTTTGAGTTTGTTTAGATGTTTCTTTGGTTGGTTTTAGCAACACTTTGTTCAAAATTAAGGCTTCCCCCATTTCTGGTACATTTTCTTCTTCTTGGGGAGGTGCCTCTACTTCCTTTGGCTGTGCGACATATGCACCTCTCTGTCCAGTTTGTTCCACCTTAGGACACTCAAAAGATCTGTGCCCGCAGTTGTGGCACCTGTAGCACTGATAGATAGCTCCTCCACCTCAGCCATTTCCTCTTCCTCACTCATATGCCTGCCACATTTCCTGCTGTCACCTTTTTCTGCTGTCCCAGAATTTTTTGAATTGCTACCTTCTTCATTATTGCTAGCAGTTCGCCCTCTGCCATAAGACTATCCTCTTCTTCTGTCGGTTACCCGTCCTCTCCTAGCATTTTGTTTTTTGGTGATCTTCTCCTCTACCTTTGTAACACTCGCGTATGCTTCTTCTATGTTTTTTCGGGGAAATAATGTTGATTTCATCTAATATTTCTAATCTCAAACCATTTAAGTACCTTGATGTTTTCTCCGGGGTGTCCTATGTATAACGAGCTCCTAAATTTACCCAGTAGAATTGTTCAATGTACTCTCTTATTCTCATCCCTTTTTGCCTCGAATTCTACACTTGCTGATGCAGTGCAATCTCGTAATCCTTGGGAAAAAATCTTCCTTTCAACTTGGCCACCATCCTAGGCCATTTCTTTATTGGCAGTTTGCTCATCCTTATTCTGTCTGCTTGGACACTGTCCCACCACAGGGCTACGTGTCCCTTCAACTTGGTTGCTGCAAACTTAACTTTCTGATCTTCACTGACCTCTTCACACTCAAAATATTTGTCAAGTTCTCTAATCCAGTACAACAGAACCTCTGTGGACAAGCTACCGTCATAATTTGGGATTTCTAGTTTAGGCTTGCTACTTGCCAATAAGACCTACCTCAACAATCTCATTTCCAGTCCGTCTTCATCCGATCCATCTGTTGTCACTACAGTTTCTTCATCATTGTCATCTCCTACCTCAGGATCCCTTCTCCTTCCTACTTCAACTGCCTCCAAACGGGTAGTAAGGATCCTGATTTCCTCCCACAATCCTTCATCCACTGCTCTCTGAGCACCTCTTCCATGTCCTTGTCTTCCAACTTCCATCACTCGGAAAAACTCTAAATCTTGCTCTGATACCACTATGATGGGACCAACCTGTAATTCCACACTATAATATTTAACAACGAAATAATAGTTCTCTAATTAACAATTGAATGATTAGTAAATGATTTGGGTCTTAATATTGGAGATTAGGTTCTAATCATGGGATTTTTGGATATTCGTTAGATGGCATTTGCGTTGGACTATAATGATGCTGTGTTGGTGGTACTTGCCTCAGTTACTATTTCCCGCTTTTGGTTTACGCCAAAACCCTACATTATTTGTCATTTCATCATTTTTCACTTGTATTTTTCACTCCGCTGAGGGTTTGGAATGGTAATGAGGCTTTGTGTTATGAATGTATGGAGTTTTGCAATAGGCTATGTGTGCGCCCAGCTATGGGTTATGTTATTTGTTGGTGTGACACCTTCACTCATTTTGGTGACTTTGTTAGTCATTTTCTTGGGCACAATGTGGAGGTTCTTCTTGTATGTGTAAGAGGGTTTCAGTTTTTCCCGTCTGCTTGGTTACTTTAATTGTCCCTACTCCACCATTTTCATTTCATTGTAGTTCTTCTGGTTATTAACTTTGGTTAATGGGTACCTATGCTACGTTCTACAGGTCACAGTCGCGGTGGCCTCCTCCTCAATTTCACAGCTCTGTTTAGGTAAGTTGTTCCTCCATGATTTGCTTACCCTCTTAGTTTTCCTCCGGTTCTAATGAGGTTTGCTCCTTGGTCTTAGGGGTTCACCATCGGCTATGGCTCAGTGGGGCTTCACTCTTATGACATGACTACTCTCTTGGTAAAGAAATTTTATTAACTATGCAATCAGTTTCTCCTTCTTAGGTCATTTCTTGCCTTTACTCTGTTTGCATATGGCTAACAGTGCTACCTTGGTTTTCTTGTGTAGGTTGGGATTTGTTCACAAGCGTGATCGATGAAATTACTACGGGATTTGCTCCGGTAGGCTTGTTCTCTGCTACTGTTGTCGATTTTTTTTTGTTAGGCGGTCTCTGTTAGTTTGATGGGTAGAGTCCCAGTTCTCTTCCACTCGATTTTCCCTGTTGTCGTTATGTGACCTGGTTTAGTCTTGTATGAAAACACTTTTTTGTATTCTGGCAATTTGTAACTATAAACCACCTTTCGGATAGTGGTCAACCAAACCCTCACCCTTAGGGTTCTGTTGGTTCGTAATATTCTTTCTGCCGTTTGAATTGGTATCCCAGGGCTGTTAAATGTATACAAATATTTTTTGTTGGTAATGAAAAGGAATTAATAGGAATTTTTGGTTACCTTTTGTTTACCTCTCGCCTGGGGTCATTGCTCAGCATTTGCATTCTCATTCTTTTTCAAACTGCCTGTAATGTAATTGGCTTTCATTCGTCGAATTCCATATGTTACTGCGAGTCTTCATGGTGGGAAGGCTTGTCCAATTTCTCTGTTCGATTTTTGTTCTTTAGGAAGGAAATAATATGTAATAGGTAGGAACAAACATTATTTGCTTGGTTTTTCTTACTCAACGATTAAGGAAAAACTAAATAAATGTTACAACAAGCTGTTACAGATGGACTCAAATATTTTGGATGAATGAAATTACTCGTAGTATTGTATTTCTCTTCTCATGTTCTGAACCCCTCCATGATTGTCTTACATTGATTTCTATATTGTGTTTAAACAATTACTCAGACTTTTCTCGGTTACCATACAGTTACTCTTTGTAGTTACATAGTCGATAATCATGCTGGGTTTTCTTGTACTGTAGGAGTTATAGTATTATACATTTGTTTATGAACATACATCTGTAAGATGGACTAAGAAAAGGACAAAACAATGTAACAGTTATGACACTATCCTAACTATATTGTTCCTAATATTCCTTAACTAATAATAATAAAACAAACTAGTTCCTAGACACTGTTTTATTCACTAAACTTAAATGAAATTAAAAATATTCAAACATGTCCTTCTTGGTTGAGACCAACACCTGGTCATGATGCCCTTAGCTGGATGCTCCTGCATCACAAAGTCATTCATCTCATGGTATTTGGGGAACTCACTAACACCCAATCTCACTATGAAGCTAATGAGAATTTGATTTTATCTTAGCAATGTTCATTTTCTACTTCACATTAGTAAAGACATAAAGATGATTTTTATTTTCTAGATTGGGATTTATCATATCCTTAAAACGTCTTAGTTTCCTTTCTCTCTCTAGCACTTTATCGTTCCACATTTATGCTTACAATTTGAAGTTCTAAACCTTTAATTTGATCCTTATTCTGCAAAATCATATCCTCCTTTATCCCCCAATGGTCGAGCCCAAACTAGGCATCCTTATGTCATCCCCACTTTGAGAGAAAGGTAATAGTTCCTTCTAGATGCAAAAGAAATTTTAGGAAGCCATCTTTAATTTCTCCTTATACATAACATACATAACCATCATCATGCTCTCAAATGGGGGAAATCCTTGCTTCAATAAGGAGGATAGTATAGGGAATATTTATTTTAATCTTGGTATTGTAGGTTATATACTAGCTTTAGATATTTACTATCTTCCTCCGTGAATCTCTAGAGATACTCCAACCCAAAAATTGACATCCATATAAAATACTAGGAGTGACGAGAGCCTAAGAAATGAGTTTCTTTTTATCCCATATCCAAATATTTGCTAACTTAGGATTATTTTCATGCCCACAATAATATTTTGACCCTCAATTTATCCTTCTCACAATGTTATTATTTCAATTGAGTTTGTGATGGATATCAATTATGAGATACTTATATGAAGTAATTTCCTCCAAGTAGTTCTTTTCATATATGTAAGTATCATGTGTGATCTTTTCATATTGAATTAACATGACTTTATTTTTCTCATTATTAATCATCATACCCACCTTGGGAAAGAATTATTGAAAGATTATTAGACTCTTGCTAACATTGCAATGGCCCTTTCCTAAGAGAACAATATTATCAATACAAGGTAGAAGACTTATGATTATAATGGTGATTTTCTGGTCAACACAACGTGCATCTTCTAAAAACTCTTCTAACATATCAATTTGTATATAAAGAATGGTAGGGGATAAGGAAGACCCTTGCTTAATTTTGTTATTGTATTTAATTTCTTCTCACCAACACTCAATGATCTTAAACATGACAATGAAATTCTCTCATGGAAGTGTGATCCTCAACTTTAGAGTAACCATTATCTCATTCAACCTCTAACATAAATTTGTATTAGGAATTATATCAAAACATTTCGTAAATTCAAAGAAATAACATAAAGTATATGTTTTATTATTTTGACAATTATTTGCAATGATATTGAGAATAACAAGGTCATCTATAATTGAATTACATCTCCTATATTCATCCTATATTTTATCTCTATTACCGTGGCTTTATATCCATAAGTTAATCTTCATTTCCAAAATTATTCCATACAACTTGGCTAAAGTACATCCAATCACAATGATCCTATAATTAGAGGGAATACTTTATCTCAACTTTTAATGATTGGCAGAATGAGGCTCTATGTCCAAGGAATTATTTCACTACTAAATCAAAAACCTTATATATGTGAGGGATGAGGATAGGCCCTTCCATTTTAAAAAATTTAGCTTGGTAGATGTCAATATCCTCATATTTCCCATTTGTGAGCTCCTTAAATCCAACATCTTCCAAACAAAAGATATCGTCCTATATATGGGTATTCAAAATGGTGTCCATGGAATTAGTGGATTAATAAATGTTTTTAAGGAATTAATTTTAATTCATCAAAGGATTTAGATTATTTTATTTGTTGGACATCTAATCCTAAATGGGTTAGTGTGGAAGCTAAACAGACTAAGTAGTCCAAGGGACCTTGGGATGTGAATCCCAACGATCACGATATTATACTATAAATGTACATCTATTGTTAATAAAAATGCAATGCATGCTTTATCTTTCCTATTCTTTCTCGCTCACCATGTGTCTTTAACATGGTATCAGAGCCATGATGTGTGGCCTGTTTTCCCTGAGAAACTGGTCTGAGTTGCCTTGAATAGCGCTGGCCTAGCCTTCATTACCTGCGCTCTGTCTGCCACACCTGCACTGCCTCTGCCATAATGCATCTGCCCTGACATAATTCTCTGTCATTCTGCCACACCTGCGCTGCCCTGAAATTCACTCAGAATCCAAAACCGTTCCAACGCCTCTCTGTCCATTAACGCATCTGTCATTTGTTTTCTTCTTGATGAATTTTGGCACAGCCGACCAGTGATCTGATCAATCTGATTGGGCAAACGCGTGCTATCTGCGTAGAGGCCATTACCATCTCCTAGACTAGGAACAAATTCGAGAAAATGTGCCTTACTCTTCTGATCCGTCATCAGCTCTGTGATAATTCTCTAAATTCGATCAGATCTCGGTATGACGATTATCGTTTACTGGGGGTGACCAATTGATCTGGGTTTGTGCTGGGAAGTCGCTATGGCATACTGGCTGGACCCAGTTCTCTCTTTCAAAGAAATAATGGCCTCAGTGATCACCTAAAAATATGTGGGATGAGAAGGTAGCGGTTTCGATCCATTGGAATCCCTCGGCTTCTTTTCTTTGACAACATTGCTGACTATGGGCTTTGCAGTTGTCTGAGCCAAAGCCATTGTTAAAACCAGCAAATCGTTCAAGAACTTCAAAAGAAAATGATACCAAGAAACCAAAAAACAAGATCTTCGCAGACAAATGGAAATTGAGGAGACAAATATTGACAAGAAAACTTTCAGATGATAGAAAATTAATTGTTCGTGCTGGTCATAAATAGAGGGGAAGGCGTGGGTAACTGGAGATGCTCACCGTTCCCTGGGCGAGCGGCACGTCAACGACTCATTTTTCCTGGTCTTGACTTGAATTCTGGATGGAATTGGACTCCAACAAAATAAGGATGGCCTGTTAATTCCAGTATCTGCATACGTCTACAGGTTTCATCCTTGCCCACAAACAGTAGCCCCTCCTGTTCAATCTTTTCAACCATATCAGGGTTAACCTCATATCTATGTCGATGTCGCTCATCCACATAATCAACATTTTGGTATAACTTTGTAGTGATGCAATCCGCACTCGGGAAATATGTTCTCCTAGAACCCAGTCGCAACTTTGGTGATGGCGGCCCGGAATGAGGGAATTTGTGTGCATTTCATCACTGGTAAACTCAGGAATCCATTTGGAGGTTACATTTCATCTTTTCAAGAGCTTGATCTGATTGTTTAACTCCGCAGGCTTCTTCTCAGCTCTTGGCGCCATTGATATTGCTCGGCTCTTCGGGGCATGTTCAATACGCTGGTGTGACTGCTTTGTGGGGAGCTGCTGTCGGCAATAATACGCTGGTGTGACACACTCGTAGATTTATTTATTTTTTCAAGTTCAAAAGGCTGCTGTATTAGCCCTTCGGAAGGTACCTCAATGTAACAGAGCATGGACAAATGAATATATTCGACAGTATCATAACATAAAAATTAGTGTTGTAGTACAAACAGATAAGGGTTTGTTTGTCCCAGTTGTAAAAGATGCAGATAAGAAGGGGCCGTCTGCAATTGGGGAGGACGTAAAAGTTTTGGCACAGAAAGCTAAAGAGAATACTTTGAAGCCAGCTGACTATGAGGAAGGGACGTTCACAGTATCCAATTTGGGAGGTCCATTTGGAATAAAACATTTTTGTGCCTATCATCAACCCTCCATAGTCAGCAATTTTGGCTGTGGGTTCAGCTGCAAAGCGAGTCATCCCAGGAGCACTTCCAGATCAATTTGATGTCAGTTCATTCATGTCTGTTACACTTAGCTGTGATCACCGAGTGATTGATGGTGCAATTGGTGCTGAATATCTCAGAGCATTTAAAGGATACATTGAGAATCCTTTGACGATGCTGCTTTAAATGGGTGTTTAAGGCAGCTAGAAGTGCTTCTTTCATATGTTGGAGCAATATAGTTGGTGTAGATTATCCATTTCCACAGATGCAATGCAATTTTTCTCATATGTCTAAAGTGTTTCCTTTATTTATGAGGGCCTTTTAATATCATAAAGTGAGATGGAGTTTCTTGAATAAGGCAGCTGAGAATCATATGAGAGCCGTGGTATCAGCTGAGTAGAAACTGAATTCTTTCTATGGTGGCGTTCCTAGTATGTATGTATTGCATCTGTCTTTTATAAAGGTGTTGATTGTTTGTACAGTGTCGGTGTTTTCTTTCAAAACCGTATGCACAAAGATCAATGAATGATACAATTGACATATGTATTGAGCCACTATACACAGTAATGTGATGAGCATTGAGTTTGTAGCAATCACCCCGGGATGTTACGAATTGTTAAAAAATATACTATTGTATGCTTGAATCAGTTTTATTGAAGATGCTATTACTAAGATTATATGTCTATATCAGGTGATTGAGATATAAAAGTTTTCAATAAGAACGAATCTGCATTATCTAGTTTGTTGAGTCCTTACAAATTTTGAGAAAGAAAGAATTATAGTGTTGAATGAATACTTAAGTTGCTTTCTGGTATACTTCAAGACTTTCTTGGTCTACTGTAAAGCAATTCAAGTTGATCTGGTTTCAGCATCTTCAAATTCTACCTGTTCCTTCTTGTTGCAAACTAATCATTTGCTGCACATTTATAAGGATATTGCTGGTAGTTTTGATCAGTTTTTAACGCATAAATGGCCAGAATCAGTGAAGTATTAGAGTTCATGAAGACTCATATACAATCTACTGTTGATGACACATTACAAATCAGCAAGGATTTTCTCTCATAAATTCATACATGTCTACAAAATGCATAGGAAAAGATTGATTTTTTGCAGCTTGAATCACAACTACAACAAGAAGAGCTACATCAAAATAGACACCATTTTGAACCTATTTTTGTTCAGAATATTGAGACAACCACCCATCAACAACATGTCAATAATGTTCCTGTTCATTCAAATAAAGTAGAAGTTGTACATGCAGATGCAGAAACTCAGTTTGCACTTCCCAAGCCCATTATCAGACTTTGGGAACAACTTGTCCACAACAAGCACAGAACTAGTCTTGGATATGAAAAAGACTTGTCCTTTCATATTCCAGACTACGCCAAGCCCATTCACTTTCAGAGTGCTGGATTCATTTACGACAGTTCACCTGCTCCTCATGAGAGTTCAGCTTCAGCTGTTCGAGACTCTGCTCCTCTTCCACAACAACAACAACAACAACAGATCGTGAAATGCCAACACTGTGATCGAGTTGGCCATCTGAAAGATCATTGTTGTGATCTTCATCCATGTAAGCACTATCATAAAACCAGTCATTCTTCACGCAGATGCTTCAGAAACAAACGTCCTGCAAGAACAAAGATTCATCTTGGATGGATCGCTTCTTGGCAATGGGCATCAA
>APFE030877576.1:0-85004 GCA_000404065.3 Pinus taeda
ACAACTGAAAATACTATTAGAGATAAAGCAAATACACAAAGACACACAATCCCGGGCTAACACCTGCAAAAGACAGTCTTGATCAGTTTAAAGTAAATGCTGGAAATGAAATGACAGTGAAAGTAAATCAAATATGTACATGTGTTAAAGAAAGGAAAATTGTTGAATTCAAAAGAAGGAAATAGCAAGAACATAAAGGTAAATTACTTTACAAAGGTTGTTATGAACGGGGGCCCTCCATCCACAAAGCCCAACGAAAAATCAGCTACGTAAAGGAGTCAAACAGCAGTCTTCTATTAATTCATAATGCAGAAATTACAGTAAAAAAGTGCTGAAACAACAGCTTCAAAACAGAGTTTCTGTGCTCACTAAAAGCGTAGCAATTACATAAACAAAACAACTAAAAACTAATCCTTAAGCGTGCGCAGACGCTGGATTTTATAAGCGTATGAACAACTGCCTACTGCGTAAAACATGAAACTGGAAATTAACTGACAACATGCTAATTAAATGGTTCAACAACACGTCAATAGGTCTGTGGGTGATCTGGAAGGTATGGTTGTCATGGAGGTTGAATCCAAGGTTGGATCTTGTCTCCCATGACCTACGTAGAGTGGAGGAGTTGCCATCTAGAGTGACATGACCTTTCAGCTCACGCAACACCGTTTGAGCTGGCTTTGTTGACCGAAGTTGGATCCTCGTTGACCTGAGGTATGCGTGGCGTTGCTGACCAAACCAATAGCACAGGAACCTTCAACATCTTCATTCCCACGTGCCCATGTGATTCGTTTTTCAAAATGACGCGTGGAACATGGAGATCAATGAAAAGGCTGCGGAATTGCTGAATGGCTACGGAATTTCCAGATAGCTGCGGAAACTCTGTGCATATGTCAAAAATCTAGACAAACAGTCAAACATTTAGCAAAGTCAACCAATCATGCTTAAAGACATCAAATGTAATGATCTGGGTAAGTTTATGAGGAAAATAGGGCAAAAGAGAGGGATAAGTGAGAAAAAGCTGTAGGTAATGATGGATAATTAGGTGCAAGTTAGAGGCTCTACAAGTAGTTATACTTGCAATGTTTTGACTTTGACATTTTATGAGAAGAATATACACTCAATTAAGGTTGTTATGCGTTCAATATTTGTAATATGTGATTTTCGCATTAATTTTCAAGTTAATCATTATTTTTCGAAAAAAAAAAGATGATTATTATTATTTTTTTGACATGAAATTCAAAAAAAAAAAAAAAAAAAAAAACACTATTGATTAAGTTTTTACTAAAATTTTCATATAAATTGTGATTTTTCGCATGTCAATTGAAGCAAAAATTATCTAAAAATGTGTATTTTTTAGTTACATTTAAATGTTAAATGGGTTATTTTTATGTCCATTGGTAAAAAATAATTGTTTTTAAAACATTAATGTTCTTGTGGATTGAAAAATAATTAATGATGTATAAAATAGTAAGAATTCGAAAATTCAAAATATCGACTTTGTCTGTTAAATATGCCAAAACAAAAAAACTTCACTAACAAAAAAAAAAAAAAAAAAAAAAAAAAAAAATGAAGAAAAAACCACTTCAAAAATTATTAAATTTACAAAAGAACTATTTACATTTCATACATTAAAAAATAAAAAATAAAAAAAAAGCCTTTTAAAAAAAGGGCCTGTGTAGAATTTACCACGTTTTAAAATCAACATAAAAAACACTACCATTAAAAAACACAATGTACATAAAAAAATTTATAGTGCCAAAAAGTAAGCTCTAAAAAACATATGTGTGTTATGCATCACCCTTTTTCAAAATCGGGTCACTTTTTCGTTATCTCTACAGAACGGGTAAAAGTATGAGTTCTCGTTTCAAATTTTACATTGTTAAATACATAATTATAGTTTGCTGGATCAATATGTTATGTTAGTTAGCATCATTGAAGGCTAGAGTTGCATCGTCTCTTGCATTGGAAAAGAAATGAATTCTCTTTATTAGTGAAAGGGATACTTGAAGTGCATTTGATAGGAAAGTTAGGAATTGGAAAGAGTTTTTCATCATTCTTTTTTTTTAAAAGGAAATTTTTTGAAAAATCATTTTGCTTTGAATTACATGTGATTTCTACTCTCATTTGTGTAGAAAATTCATTGAATTGAAAGGGTCCTGTCTCATTTCGCTACATATAGGTGTTTTTAAGTCACATCAACTAGGCTTGAAAACTCAGACATAGTTTCAAGATAAACTCTAAACTGTACTCAATTAACCTAAGGCGCATTTGAAATCTAACAATCACATCTTAGAAGGTCTAGGCTAGAGATGTGTTACGACGTCTTAAAACCTAGCAGCTGTCATTCACTTCGTCACTAGACATCACTAGTATGGACTTGCGCTCCCCGTACTATCAAGTATATAAAGGGATACCCCACTAGGTTGCAATCATTTATCCATAGGAAGTCGAGTCTGCTGCCTTGTAAACGTGATACACCAAACACAACATTTAGAGAGATTTCCTACCTGTACTTCTTGGTTCGCTGGGAGGTATTCTGCAGTTCATGGTTATCTGGTAATCATTTTTACCTAGATCATCCTAAGTAGTCATTTTGATCTTTTCGAATCCCTAAATATAAAAGATCACCCAAGCACTTGTCCTTTCGAACTCGTTTCAAACCGAAAGTGATAGAGTCACCTTTGCTTCTTTCTCAACTCTTAAAACATCAAAGAGGACTAGTTTGTTTTGGCGTCTTAAAAAATTGTTTCCCACGATCTTATAACATCCCTGTTAGTATTTTTTAGACCACATCATGAGTATACCTTTAAATACATTTTAAAGCCCTTGAAATCGATCTCTCTTTTGGTTATTTGAGACAAGATCATCGTGGTTGAACCAATTGGTTTGCCTAGTTCCTCCTCCTCTCCTCTCTCTGAAAGAATGTTTGAGGAGCCTTTTCCTGAATTGCCACAGTTACTTGAGGACCAAGGTGTTGAGCTTGGAATTTTTCTGAGTATTCAACCTTTGTCATTTTGTCCTCCCCCTTCAAATACTGGGTCACTTTCTGACATTGGACTGGAATCTCCTGATAACCCTATCCAGACTCCCGAGAGTCTGTTAACTTTTGAAGGTCAGCTTGGACTGGTTGTTTATCCTTCGAATCCTTTGTTCAATCCTGTTGTGACATCACCGTAGCGTCCATACAGTTCGTATGATCAGTCGGGTATTCCTTTGGAATTATCCCCTTGAACATCTTTGGTAGTCCGTCGTCGTCTATTTTCACCCATGGAATTAGAAGGCAAAATCCCAGTCTCTTCTTTGGATCACTCGGAGGTTTCCACTCCACGCACAATCAAGGAGTAGGAATATCCTTTCCCTCTAGAAGGTTTCCCTTACACGGGAAACATTCCAACTAGTGTGCATCCTAAGTTACCACATAATTACATGACTTTATTTCAGTTGGTTTCAAGCATGCCTACTTATCATTGTATCACAATCCTATTTGAGCATCTGGTGCTATGCCTACCATAG
This sequence comes from Pinus taeda, assembly GCA_000404065.3. Lineage (NCBI taxonomy): Eukaryota > Viridiplantae > Streptophyta > Pinopsida > Pinales > Pinaceae > Pinus > Pinus taeda. The sequence continues at coordinate 3,514 of APFE030877576.1, forward strand.
GTTTGTTCATTTAGAACCTAACCACCCAAAAAATGGTGATTTATGCAGTCACTTCAGTCTTGATGCAACCCACAATTCCCAATAATCTTGTTTTGTCAGTCCAAGTGACCCATTCGGTTCAACCGATAATCTCAAGTCATGTTGCTATCAGTTCTTCGATCCCTCCAGTAAGGGGACAGGCTGTTCCACTGCCTAGGGGGTAGAGTATGAATGTTTCTATGATGTCTCGCACAACCAATGTGAGTGGCTCACAACCTCACATGGTTGGGATGAACCTGTTAGCACTTGAAATTTCACCTAAGGCTGAAAAAGGTAAACTCCAAGGCAACATCAAACCACTTAGCCTCGTAGCTAGCCCTACGGGGCAGGAGAGGCCTCTCTCCGGCCTATCTTGGAAAAGATCTTCAACGGGTAGAGATAACCAATAAAGAACACTGATTTTAGGCTAGTAAACTGATAAAAGGTTTGATTTGGGATTTTTAGGGTTTTGGTGGAAAATTGGGGAAAGGCAATTTTGGGTGCGGGGATTGGACATAGTTTTCGCAGGGGGTTATTTGGGGCAAGGTAGGAGACTGTACTGATGCCTTTGAAAGATTTTGGATGGATGAGAATAACTGGTGAGGAGCTAAGGAGAGAAAGCAATCACCTTGAATTATCCTTAAACAGATGAAAACATTGATATTAAGCAAACTTAAAGGCAGAGCATAACAACCATGAATTCTACCTTAACACTTCATTTGCCTAATTTGCAGAAGAAAAAGTAAGAAGATGATTCAAATAACAAACTTACAAGTACAAAGAGAAACACACCATCAATAAATGTAACCACAAGAATCCCAAAAAGGACTGCAAAACCCTGGTCTTTCTTCCTTTGCCAAAAATGCAGAGATACAATGAGTAATACAATAGAAGCTTTCTCCCTCAAGAGTTCAACCATGAAAATGACTAGGAAAGTACATGATATAGGCAAGATAACATCTTTCCTTGCCTCTAGGGGTCAAGCTCACTATCCTAGGAGCTGTTTCAACCAATTCCAAACTGAGCACTAAAATCTAGGCAGACAAAACAACTTGCCTCTATAAGCTAGGAAACCAATTCATTCATTTAATTTTTGTCTATCTCATGAATGAATCTTCTAGAAGAGATAAATAAGTGTCAAAGTATCATAAAATTACATTATTTACATCAAGGAGGATCAAAATCCACTCCAAAAAGTCAAACCTAGTAAAAACTGCGTTTTGCTGAGCTGTAGGTGAAAAATTAAGAAAATGTGCTGATGCGTAGCGCCCCAATCCTGAACGCATAGCGCGCCTTTGAGCCAACTTTTTAGGCACTTACCGGAGTCCAAATGAGGCAAAAGTGGGTGTGTTGGAAAGGTCTGGATGTCTACTTTCCAACCCAAGTGGAAGATCTGAATTGGGTGGTCATTTGCCCATCCAAAATTGAAATCTCCCAAGACTGCTTCCTGTGTGTCAAAAAGGTGGCAGAAAGTCATTTTTTGCTTGTTTTCTGACCTTCTGGAGGCTCAAAACTTGGTGAAATTTCTTGGTAATTGCTGAGCAAGTGTATTTTTGCATGAAAAATCCCAAAATGCTGAGTTTTCATGAAATGGACCTCCCCAACGAAAGGTTCGCGCGCGGCGCGCTACGCGTTGGGGAAGAAAACCTGTTTTTTGCCCAAAAAATTCACAAATGACCAAAAATGCTCAATTTTTTTTGAAATTTGTGCAGCAGGTAAGTAATTTAGCACCATGCTCCTTCAAGGAAGCCTCAGCCAAGATGTGGAGGGGATCGAGCCTTTTTCTTTGTTTTAGTGCCTTGGCCAACCGTCCTTTGAGCACCTTCATTTTTGCCTTACGTGCATTCGAGCCCAATAATGATTCTTCTTATGGCGGAGCATATCTTTGTCTCTATTGGCTTTCGCCAAAAACCTCTCCAAGTGAGTGTTCACCTGAATAATCATGGATTCTCGATCTATGGGTGTCAAATCACCGGGTCTCCTACGGGCCAATTCCCGGTCTTCACGAATCTTCCGCTGCTCATAAAGCTCGTGCTCATCTTGCAAAACCAAAACTAGCCATGGAGGAGAGGCCTAACTGAAATTTTCTTGAGAGAAAAGAGGATTTGGTAGCTTTTTGGCAGTTTATTGGGAAAAAAACCCAACGCATAGCGCACCTTGCCCAACGTGTAGCGCCCCTCTGACGCGTAGCGCACGTGTAAAATTACACTGAAAAACGTTCCCTGATGCGTAGCGCGCCCTTCCTGACGCGTAGCGTGCCTCTCTTGACATCCACATTGAGCTCATGATAGCTCATTGGAAAGGTCCTTGAGTCTAATTTCCAACCCAACTAGAATTTTTCAATTTGGAGTTCATTTGCCCTGTCAAAAATCAAATCTCCCAAGACTGGTCAAAATGGCCAAATGAGGTTGCCTCAAGGCAGAGTGCTGATGTAGTCAACTTTTGAATGCCTTCCTCAATTCCAAATTGAGCTCATGATAGATCATTGGAAAGATCGTTGTGTCTAGTTATCATTTGACTCATCAAGAAAGTCATTTGGCCAACCAAGCTAGGATCAAACTTGATTTTCCCAAGGTCACTTCAGAGGTGCATTCGATTCTCCTGAGGCAACAATATTTTTGACATTTCTCTAAAACCATGACACCTGTGTAAAAAGTGAAGGAGTTGTTTCTTCCGTGGCATGTTTTGGACAAAAATCTCTCTCAGGTTTCCCAAATTCATCTTTGATTGCTCAGAAACATCATTTGAATAAAACCTACCCCGATGTGTGGAACAAGAGATTTCGTCGAAATGAAGTGAAATGAAGGGGATAGGAGGCTTCTAAATTCTTGAGGAAATTTTGGGGAGTAGGGAGGGATGTTAGGAAGTAGGGGAAAGTGGAATCTCAGAGATTGAGTGAGGGGAAGGGGTCCAAAAGGGAAAAACACAAACCCAACCTAGAAAATTGCCAAGTTGTAGCAAGAAACTAGGGTTTGTGAAAAAATGAGGAATTTGGGGAATCTTAGTGATGGGAAGTGTTTAATAAGGTACATTAATGATAGGGGAAGGTGTATGAACATCAAGATACAAATTTTTGACCCTCCAAGAGAATTTACCTCCAAAACCATAGGAGAGGGAAATGGACCTTACCAAGGCACAACTGAAGCATGAACAAGGTGTAAAATGACCCAATGGAACCTGACATGATAATGACAACCCTTTGAATGATGGTACACTCAGTAGAATGATGACATGGACTGACATTTGGACAACTTTAGAAGGAGTGAAAGCAAACCCTAGACCTAATGCCTAGTGACCAAATTTTGCTTGAAGACTTTTTGAAATGACAAAATTTGACCTTGACACTCTGAGACCACTTTGTAAGAGCATATTTGATCATTGGAGGAAGGCTGGAAAGACTGACACTAACAATTTTTAGAATGGAGAAGGGTCTTCTCTTCTCTGCAATTATGTAATTCTTAAAGCACTATTGAAATAGGGATTTCATGCTATAGGTAGAGAGGATCAATCTCAGATCCAAGATTTATTGGGATTTGACTTTTTCCATTCTGAATTGTTTATGAGAGACAAATTTTGCACTATTTATTCTTTGGAGGAGATTGTAGGAGATCTTATTTAAGAAACAGAGGAAGAGAACATGTTCAAATAAATTTGTATTAGAAATACTATTATTTTTAATGTGAATTTCATTCTTGATGGCATAATTATGTCATTTTGATTTATATTGTGCATCACTGTCAATATGAATACTTGTATTATATATTAGCTATCTAATATCTTTGTCTCATGATCTGTTGTCTATTTGTATATTTTGATTTTATATATTAAAAATAGAGTTCCGAGTAACTATTTACTTAGAAATTTGTAAGTTAATTCTGATTTAATTTCCATTAGTATTATTTGAACTACTTCCTAATGTTATTTCTTCATCATTCATTGTTAATAGATATTTGAACACCATGTTTGGTAATTATAATATTAGTTAATTGAACTATTTCATTAGCTGTATATTCATCTTAAGCCAGACATGTTAAAATCTCAATTATGTTAATATCTTGCTCTCAATTGGGTTAGATCTACATCTTCCTAACTGAGATAGGCTTAATATTTCTTTCATTTTTCTTGCATTATAGGATTAGTTTGAATTTATATTAATAATTATACTTCTAGAAGTCCTCTTATTAAAGAGGGAAACTTTAGTTGTGGCTCGACTGAGCCTTAGATCAACTTAAGAACCACTTTCTTGTCTGAGCTCAGCAAGAGGGTTGATTTGATGTCTCTTCTCTATTGATAAAAAAAGGGCATACTTTAAGCCAGTAGAGATAGAGAGAAGGTAATTGGATCTAGTTTAACCAGTTGGAACCACCATTCCAAATGGAAAAGGAGCTTCTTTAAGTTCCCGACCGGGTGGTCTTCCTCACAATGTTAAATGTTTATTTCGAGCCTACAACATTTTTGGCACTAGAAGGAGGGCCTAAGGAGTTATTGCCTATTGGAATATTCATATTTTAAAGTTTGTATTTAATCAAAATGACTCCTGTCAAACTTCCAATTTAGATTTGGATCTCTGGACGTGCATCCACCAATACTCCACTAGAAATAGTAAGACACTTGTCAAAGGTAAATTTTAACGGTAAGAGGAATGCTTTTGCATTTGATCATGATTTACAATTTATTCAAAATTTTGCAAATTATAGTTTTCATGTTATTGATGAAGACATTTTATGCAAAAAAATTTCTCCCAAATTCTCAGGAAAAGCCAGAAACTGGTGTCAATCTCTTCCAGTTGCCTCTATTCACAACTGGGATCCACTCATCAAAAATTCCTTTATATTAAATTTATGATTATGAACAGGTATGTCATGAATTCGAAGATTTGAAAATGAATCTTTTTTAGATTTTACTATTAGATTTCAATTAATTTTTAGAGATTCAAAGCTGAAGATAAACCTTAAGACAATGAATTAATGGATTGGTTTCAATATGTTTTTTATTTTCCTCCCATTTCAAACTCATATGTGTCACAAGCTTTGATGACTCCCATTCAAATTCTAGTAATATTATCAAAAATTCTGATAGAGGTGCATATCAACCATGATGAAGTGGCCTCAACCATGTATGATAAATTTTTAAATCTAGTACACACCTCTTACAGTGTTAATGATAATTATTCTAATGAATCATTATCACAAAGATTGCAAGAACACGATAAACATCTAGAAGAATAAATCAATAAAAAACTTGAAGAATAATCTGCCTCAAAATCTAAAAATCAGTAACCACAAGCACAAATTATATATTCCAAAAAACTATACTTGAAAATGAAGATAAATTCAATATAAAATTTGTTCCAATTGATTCTAGTTTTCAAACATTCAATCGTACTCATGATTTCAGCATCCAAGAAATCATCCCAATCTATGATTCTTATGATGATGAAGCTCTCATTCCTATTCATAGTCCTGATCCTCTCCCTAATTCAGAAGTTGGTGGTGGTGATCCTTATAATTACATTATTCTGGCCAAATATTGTGAAAAGGAAATTATTACAAACTAGTCCCAATTGTGTTGTAACAATAATTGTAATACTATTGTAAATAATGATTTGATTTTGTTATTTTTCCTTCATTTATTTTGGTTATTCTTTGATTTGTTTTCTAACTTCCTTTCTTAGTTTTTAGATATCTTATGCTAACATATTGAGAAGTTCAGTATTGAACATTAAATTGATGCATTTCCTGAATGGGAAATTGAAGTTTCAAATCATAATCATGAACATCAAGGGCTATTACTCTTCCAATTCTAGTTGATATTCATCTCTTATCACTTGTTCCTTTCCTCTCCAAAGCAGTGACAACATGAGAGTGTATTTTCACAATATGATTAGCTATCTAATTCAGTTAATGATTTTCCATCGAATGTATCTAACTTCCATCCGTATTTCATTGACCCATTTGAAAGACATTTGGAAAGTTTTCCTACACAGGAGATTGTTAATAATTTAAGATATGTACATAAGAATTACAATTTCATGTAGGACATTGTATCTAAAAGTTCATTTCGACAATTCGACCTCTTATCTTCTCTTTTGAGCCTCTTCCAATCATTAATGGAAATCCATCCATATTTCTATGATTCAATTGAAATTCAGCTGGAAAGAACATTTTAAGAGAAGGTGATTGTAAATAAGTTGTTTATTGTAAACATGTTAGCAATAAGCATACACAATACATTTATATTTATTCCTGCTGGATTAATTGTAATTGTATTTTTGTTACTGATGTTTGACTTGCACATATATGCAGGAGTTAAAATGAGAGAATAGTTACATTGGAAGTACGATTATACATAGTCATGTTTCCTTTTCATTCAGTTAGGAGTAGGGATAGATTAATTTAGATTTAGATTCCTTTCTTGTTTTTATTTATTTCATTACTGTATAATTTTAATAAGCATGTAATGAGCCTATGATGTAAAGAGTGTACTTGAAATTCAATTTTCAATTCATAAGCATTGCTATATGATCACTTGCATCACTCTTATTCCTCAATATGAAGTGGACATAAATTAATAGCTAACTACTTAGCATTTTAGATTGAATAAATAGATGATGTTTGAACATATGCAAATTTTGAGAAATGAATGGGAGACATTTAAGATCATGAGGTAAAATTGAAATCAAAATTCTTCCAGGTATGCTTCCATATGTTCATCTTCATCTGTTGTTAGTTTTATCTTTTTATTGTTTACTTCTTATTTACATTTTTCTTCTTTTGCAGGTGTTCATTGACTTGATTTGGATATTATGTTGTCTTTAGAAATAAAGTAAGTGATTAATCTGCAGCATGTACAAGGAAGTATTTATTGTTTTATCAAAATTTGGGTATTCTATAGCTTTGTTTCTATTCATATTTTCCTTTCATTTCACATTTAGCAATATGAGTCAATAATCATATTCTGCCTCTCATTGATGTAGTTAAAATAAAATGCTCAAAATCTTTCTTGCTCATATTTGCTACAAGAAAAGAAAACTGTAAAATCTTGCAACAAATGATAATATCTATGATTTATCCCTGCCCATTCCAAATTTTTCATTTTCCAGTTGAGTTAAAACCTTTCCATTACGATCATTAATTTTACATCTGTTTTAGTCGCATTTCTTTTTCCAAGAGCATTCAAAGCCTTTCACTTATAAATATAAGGAATTTTTTTGTTTCATAACCTTTTTGAGATCCTTTCTTCGTGACTTCGAAATCGTGAGCATCTTGGACTCTTGAGTCTATATTACATTGGAGCTATTTTATAAAATATTAGGAAATAGTTTATCTTTGATTTTTGGATGCCTGATGTACCGATATTCCCATATGATACATTAAAAAGGCATTCACTATCGGATATGTATTTATTGTACGTTTTATTTATGAAAAGTTCTGAAATTATTTTATTCAGAGGTCTTGCTTCTTGATGATCTCCTTTAATATTCATGACTTCTATGTATCAGAACTTCCGATATCGGAAGTGAAAATCATTTAAATCTCCGAAAAGGATTTCCGCCAAAACCATTTAAATAAAAAAATAATTATTTATCGGAAATTTTCCTATCGGAAAAATGTTCTCATTTCGAAAGTATTGTTTATCGAGCTCTTACCTTTCACTTTGATTCTATCGGAACCTCAGAACGTCATAATGATGAGTTACGTATCCTCGTAGGTCTCTGATCTATTCATTCTGATATTTCACTATGCTCACATTATCTTTATGTATATGCTTAGTTTCATGTTATCATGGTGGTCAGGAGCTTGGATATATTTTTATTATAATATAATCAAATCCATGCATTCATTCCTCAAGATGAATTTGTGACTTTGGGGATATACGTTCTTCATAGTATGTGCACATAGACCTCTTTTTACTCCTCTTGGAAATCTTCTTAGTTAATGAAAATTTCATCACTTGTGGTTCATTTACGTTTTTTGTCTTTGTCTCACTATTGGATGCCCATTTCATTATCTCAATCATCTTTTAGTGTGCATCTTCATTTGCTTTTCAAGGCATTCTTGAGAAACCACTATGGTAATGTAGCAATTGGTAAGGAATTTGGAACAGGTAAAGTTAATGGATCATGGTTGAATCATGCTTAATTTCTCTTATATTTGAATTTTGATATATCACTCTATATTTAGCATGAAAAATTTCAAGACATCTCCATCTACACATATGCATTACATTGTTTAGACTTGAGAGGTTTCATAAAGTCCCTCGTTTGTGGATAATTGCCTCTTGGATGTATAACACTAAGCATCTAGTATTTATTCTTAACAATTTATGAGAATCATAGAGTGAATATGAAATTTGAAATATTAAGAGAACAATCATCACTGCAAAAACACATCATCATTCTTATTTTTGATGAATTTGATCCACTTCCGATTCCTTGAACATGAATCATTGTTTTCTTATAGTAGTGCTTGATTTAATTTTGATTGAATAAATTATGATTTTGGGCCAATGAAGACTACTTTCAAAGCAACTTCTTTATGCTTTTACTTCCAATTAAAAGTAGAGGATATTTTTATTGGATAAAATGATATCTCTTAGGTAAACTTAAATGAAATTCTCTAATGATAAAATTGATACGCCCACGGTCATCCTTTTCCACTTCTTTATATTTTGTTTTCAATGTTGTTTTTAGTTTTCGCTGATCTTAAACTCTGTTTTGAAATACTTAAATAATTAATGCACACCTCAAATTTAGCACTCGTTCTCCTTTGTTTGGTTTTATTTCAAGTTTTTGGGAGAAGCAATAATGATCCTCATCAAATAAGCTAAACTAGAGAGTTGCAGAACCTTTAGTCTATTTCTTAAGAATTTATTTTATCAGAAAATGGTTAAGATTCTTTTATGAAGGATTTGCTTTGAAATAAGAAAATTCGCTGGAGGCAGAGAATTTTTATTTAGTTTATTATCTCTCATCACTGTTATTCACCCTTTAATTTCAGAAGCGTAATTGTTTATAACTCCACAAGATAAAATCTACTAGATTCTCAACATAAGACGGACACACATATGGTTTTCTTCTTTTATTCATTTGTTGAGACATTTCATAGTTAATATTGATGGTAAATTTTGGATTTTTATTTCAACTTTTGCTTTCTTCATTTTTACATTTTTTGGAGTTTGTTGATTTCTTATTCACTTCAATTTGGAATTCTTTTCCTTTTTCTTTTGATTTTGGCTTGATTTTGGTGACTCCACCATGATTTATGTGGAAGGAATTTTCTTCACCCAAAAATGGTTGGCATACATGGGAAATATTTAATTTGTCGATTTCATGTATTTCATTTATCATTAAAGGTATATATTTATTGAATTATTAAGCCCTCTTGCTTTCAATTTTTTTTCGTGGAGGAACATACATCCTTTCTAAGTGATATGGTTGTTGAAAATAACAAGAAGAAATGATAAAAATAGAATCCAATATATTCCAGTTTTAATTTGTCCTTGAATTAAAATTGTGAATTAAATTCAAATTTAGTCTCACCAACTGCTTGAAAATATTTAATTAATTCATCTTGAGTTAATTAGTTAGAGAAATTCAAGCTAGAAGCCTTTCTGAAGTCATGCAATAGTTATCCCTTAAATTAAGGAGATTATCCCTTTATTAAGGAGATAAGGATGAGTTGTATTTGAGTTCTAATTAGTTAGCTCAGTTAACTGAGTTATGTCCAGTTAAATTAGTTCCAAACAGGTTGAGGAACTAATTGTGAGTTCAGTCAATTAATGCATGCATGCATCAAACTAGTGTACTCCAGATAATTGAAGATTCTCTCATTGATAACTCATACATGTCAGTTCAAAGAAAGACCCAGTTGAGATTAAAGACAGGGACAATGTACTATCAATTGCAAGAATTTTCCTATAAGAAATTCTCTTGCATTCAGAAGGAATTCATTCCTTGAGATTTGTGCAGTTTTACAGTGTGTTGGAGCGGTGTGTGAGATCAGTGTCACACAAGGTTACAGTTGGATCACCCAGGGAAAACTGCGTAAGGAAATAGGAAGCTTGGAGGGTAGAGGAGAAGGCATATGAGCAGTCTATTCTGTCTATGAGCAGTGTGAGGGATTGTACTAAGAGCTGGATAGATGTGAGAGCTAAAGCTCTATGTAATCCTGATATATTTCCACTTGTATGATAATATAGATAGCAGGGTTTTTAGCTGAGGCTTTCCCCAGAGTATTCTTCTGTGCTTCATGTGTATTGATTATTCTTCTCTGTTATATGTGTTCTGCTTGATCTTGCTCAAATCTATTCAGTTTCCTCAGGTTCGATTGTAGAAGTAGATTAAGTATTTTGCTTTAGTTATATTGCATAAACAGGTTAATCTACAGTGAGAATTTCTACATGGTATCAGAGCAAAGGTGATCGAAGCTGTGAATAGTATATTGAGAAGGGAATTTTGAAGTTTGAAGTACTTGGTTGCAGGTGCAAAATCGAATTCTTGTCATACTTAAAAGTTCACCAATGGCGTTCAATGGCTTGAGACTCGAGTATGCTCTGGATGGCAGCTTGAATTACATAGCACGAAAGGATCGTATGGAGGTTGTATTAGAAGACAACAGCTTGAAGGAATTCATTGATCAAGAAATCCAAAAGCTTGCTTCAACTAATGCACAAGAATTGGCTGAATGGAAGAAGTGTGTGGTGAAGGCGAGAGAGATCATCCTGGAGGGAGTTCAAGACCATATTTTCTCGAGTCTCCATGGGAAGGATACTCCATTTTCAATGTTGGTGCTGCTCCTTCATCATCTTTCACTACTTCTGCATATCGAATTGCTTCTTCTAGCTCTTGTTTGACAAAATTGACAACATTGAAGGACCTCTACCAGAACAGTAGCAACCAGAGGAAATTGGCGTTTAAGGATAAGCTTCAGAGAATCAAGATGGAGAAGGGTGACACTATTTCCACATACCTGAACAAGCTCACCACCTGCAGAGATGAGCTTAGTAGTGTGGGAATAACTACTGCCGATGATGATATGGTGAGCCTCACTCTCCTCGGCCTTCCAAAGAGTTGGAATAGATACCAAGACTCTGTGAATGGAAGGGAGAAACTAATAGATTGGGAATGACTGTGGTCAGATCTGATGCAGGAGGAGAACAGGAGGAGCACAAGAGATGGTTATTCATCTAAGCATGATGATGAAGAAAATATGGTCTTAGCAAGTAAGCCAAGAAAAGGGAAAGGGAAGGCTTCCCATTCCAAATCGAATTCTTATCATGGAGGGAAGAAGATTGACAAATCTAAAGTGAGATGTTTTAATTGTCATGAGATGCGCCATTATGCAACCAATTTCCCATTGAAGAAGTCCAAGAAGGGATCCTCGGAAGGATCAGAAGGAGAGGCATTAACCTCTCAGTTCAAAATGGACTTCACCCTCATCGCATGAATGGTGTCATTGATGATGGGTTGTGGTTGGTTTCTTGATAGTGGAGCCTCATTCCACATGACCGACGATAAAATTTTATTCAGTACCTTGGAGGAGAAAGACCTCAAGATGCACATAGAGATGGGTGACGATGAAAGGAATAATGTTTCAGGATTGGGTACGATTTCTTTTCAGAGGGAGCATGGAGCTCTTATCACCTTGACAGATGTGGAGTATGTGCTTGGACTGATGGAGAACTTGGTATCGATCGCAAAGTTGGAGGACAAAGGCTACGATGTTGTCTTCAGTAAGGGAAAGGTTTTCCTTAGACACATCACCATGGGGAAGGTGAAACAGATTGGTTCACGAGTTAAGAACCTATATGCTCTTGAGGTTGAAGATGCATGCAAAGCCTTGAGAAGCAAGGAAAATGTTAGAGACTTGGTGGTTGAGAGGGAGAGTAAATTATCTCTCAACATGTAGTCCCAGAAGAAGTCTCAGATAATTGTGGAGGAGCCACAATTGGAGATGCTAAGAGGAGACCGAGTGGAGGCATCCACTCATATAGAGACTTTGAGTAGGGGGAATTTTGAGCCAAGAGGGCAGAGGGATCACATGCAGCCATACCTCCAGGTGTGGGGTGGGACGCTGTGAAGTGATAGTCTCAAGAAGGCTGAAATTGGGTAGGTTCCATTGATAGGTTTTATCTCATGGATCATACCTTGCTACAGGAGACCAAAGTACATAGTAGCGGGAGGAATCAGTGGGATTGATGCAGTAAAAGATCAAAGTGACAGAAGCTAGAGTAGTCAGATACTGAAGAGCACAGAGAAGGATTGACAATGGTACAGAAAGGCTAAGTTAGCAGAAGCGCAGAGTTTTCAGTTGACAAAGGCAATATTAGTCAGAGACTTTGATGACAGATGCATCATACTGATTCAGGTTGGATGTTTTTTTTTTTTTTAATTTCTGGAGTTGCTGGAGAAACAACACTTGAGAGAAGTCTTGCATGCAAAACATTCCAAAGGTTCAGGATCAGGATCGAGTTGAATTCCTTTCTTGTTGAGAGGGAGTGTTGAAAATAGAAACAAGAAATGATAAAAATAGAATCCAGTATATTCCAATTTTAATTTTTCCTTAAATTAAAATTGCAAATTAAATTCAAATTTAGTCTCACTGGCTGCTTGAAAAATAATTAATTAATTCATCTTGAGTTAATTAGTTGGAGAAATTCAAGCTAGAAGTCTTTGTGAAGTCACACAACAGTTATCCCTTAAATTAAGGAGATTCTCCCTTAATTAAGGAGATAAGGATGAGTTTTATTTGAGTTCTAATTAGTTAGCTTAGTTAACTGAGTTATGTCGAGTTAAATTAGTTCCAAATAGGTTGAGGAACTAATTTTGAGTTTAGTTAGTTAATGCATGCATGCATCAAACTAGTGTACTCCAGATAACTGAAGATTCTCTCATCGATAGCTCATGCATGTCAGTTCAGAGAAAGACCCAATTGAGATTAAAGACAAGGACAATGTACTATCAGTTGCAATAATTTTCCTATAAGAAAATATCTTGCATGCAGAAGGAATTCATTCCTTGAGATTTGCATAGTTTTACAGTGCGTTGGAGCAGTGTGTGAGATCAGTGTCACACAAGGTTATAGTTGGATCACCCAGGGGAAACTGCGCAAGGAAATAGGAGGCTTGGAGGGCATACAGGGAGGCATATGAGTAGTCTATTTTGTCTATGAGCAGTGTGAGGGATTGTACTGAGATCTGGATAGCTGTGAAAGCTAAAGTTGTGTGTAATCCTGATATATTTCCACTTGTATGATAATATAGATAGCAAGGTTTTTAGCTAAGGCTTTCCCCAGAGTATTCTTCTACATTTTATGTGTATTGATTCTTCTTCTATGTTATATGTGTTTCGCTTGATCTTGCTCAAATCTATTAAGCTTTCGCAAGTTTGATTGTAGAAGTAGATTAAGTATTTTTTTTTAGTTATATTGCATAATTAGGTTAATCTATAGTGATAATTTCTAAAATGGTCCACATTTTCAAGGAAAGAACTGACTCGAGTTTAACTCAATGGATCCCTCCCATCCCTCCATGGTCTAGGTGGATATTGGTGGCCATCCACCAAGTCCACTTAGACCCCCACCATTATTTCTTTTAGCTTTTCAGTTTCCTTAATTGTAGCACAATTTACTATTTTTAGCAATTTTTCGGGTCCTAAACTTTCAGAGCCATTTTGAGGCCCTAAACGACTTATTTTGGGAAAACTAGGAGTAGCATTGGTCCATGGACCGATGCTGCTCTTCCCAAAGTTGTAGTTCTGGGATAGATCTTTCTAACGAGATATTGTATGCGTCAAACGAAGATCGTATGCCAAAGTTACGACCTCGGGAAGTTGATGTACCAATGTACGCAAACGGGGTCCACGAGTTGGCGTTTCATCTTCTAGGGTTAAGTTTTTGGATGTTTAGGGTTTTCCATTGTTTCTAAACAATAAATAGGCCTTCGAGCCTCATTGTAACACAGTTCAGAGGCATGTAGCCACCACATCTCTTCTCAGAGATAAGCTACCATTTCCCTAGCTGTTTATTTCCATTTTCTGTTTGTAAGCATATCTCAGTATTTTACATTAATGAAATGAAGTATTATTTTTGTTGCATATTTGTGTTTATAGTTATCTCTATAATTTGTTGCGTTCATGTTTAAATTCGGATCAATGGTATTAGAGGGGTCTACTTTTTATTTGTTTTTCTTTGCATGTCTCCAACGAGGTCAGGATATAAGGAGTTAGGGCTTGAACTGGTCGAACCTTTGCAAGACCAGCCTCGCAAAACCCAATGACCTCCCATAGTAGATGAAAAGAAAGACAAGGGAGCAGGAGATCCTATCAAAATCTTGCTCGAAGAAGCCCTCGAGCGACAAAGGAACGCGATGATGTAAAACTTTGCCCAAATCCTTCAGCGGCTACCCAGGGGCGACGCATCGGCTTCCCGCAGCTACTCTGGAAACGCCACATCGTTTAAGGTACAAGTTAATTTTGAAATCCCCATATTCGAGGGTTAGATAGACACAAATGCTGTTGATAAATGGTTAAATCTGCTAGAGGGTTATTTTTCTGTTCATGATTTTTCCAGTCGGGAAAATATTATTTTCGCTCTTCTCAAAGCAGTCCCCACGTCAAGGACTGGTGGGAAACCTACTGCGAACATAAGAATGAAAGTACCAGCTCACTATTTTCAGTTGCACCCACCTGGAATTCATTCTGGGATGCCATCAAGGAGCAGTACTACCCTGTCGGAAGCTATGATGATCAATACATAAAGTGGACCATGTTGCAGCGGGGAAGGGACCAAGACGTGTTGGAGTTTACCAATATTTTCCATACCCTTCACACAAAGTTAGGTATCAAGGATTCAAAGCAGCATTTGATACTCAAATACCGCGGCTGCCTACACAAGTACATCTAGGAAGAAATAGAATTCCTGAACATCTCCTCGCTGGGCACGGCATACCGATATGCCGTCAAGGTCGAGCAAAAGTTTAAACAGAAGAAGCGAGACTTTGGATCTACAAATCTGAAGCAAGGGAAAGGTGCCCTCAAACTACAGAACAAAGGACAAATCCAAGGCGGGGTGGCCCAAGACAACCCACCAAAATTGCAAGCAAAGAATAGCACTGCGAAGCCGAATAAGGACACGAGAAAATGGTGTGAGTTCCATAAGAGCTCCCTTCACAACACAAGTGAGTGTTGGGCCAAGCAATCATTGGTGGCTGAGCTAAAGGTTTCATAATCAAATGCATGTTCCGACTCTGAGTCAGAACCTGACAAGGGGAATGACAAAGGAAAGTAGATTATCGATGCAGAGCCCAATGCCACTATTGCCACCATGAAGATCCAGAAGGAGGAACCCAAAGATCTAGAGGAGGAGGAGCATCTCTTCCACTCCCAGATGTGGGTAAAGGGATCCCCGCTATAGTTCATTGTCAACAACGGTAGCCAAAGGAACCTCATCTCGGTAGAGGTCATGAAGCGATTGGGCTTATCGACCACAACACATCCACAACCATACACCATCAGGTGGCTTCACCAAGGACGGGATCTTCGCGTGAGCCAGCAGTGTCGCCTTCCATCCAACATCAAGCCCTTCAAGGATGAGGTATTGTGTGACATTACTCCCCTTGAAGTTTGTGATGTATTATTAGGACAACCATACTTGTGGAAGTGAAATGTTGTGTATCAATCAAGGCCCCGTGCTATTATTATTACTTTGGGAAATAAGTTGTACAGGATACCAGAGGTAGCACCGCTTACCACGATCTCTTTGGTTACTACATAACAATGCAGTAAGCTCATTTCCAAAACGAGAAATTCGTTTTCCTGATGATATACCCTCAAGGAAAGAAGAAGATGGTGGCCACGACCTCCGGACAGGGCCCCTCTGCACGACAACTATAGATGGACAAGGTTGTGGAGGAGTATGAGGACATCTTCACCTCCCCCGCAGGGATTCCTCTGCACTGTAAAGTCAAGCACTCCATCGATTTGACCCCAGGTGCGCCGCTGCCTAATGGACCAATCTATCGGCGCTCCATGTTGGAGAACGATGAAATCAAGAGGCAGATTCAGGAGCTGCTACAGAAAGGTCACATCTGTTCGAGGTCATCGCCCTGTGGGAGCTTGATCGTGTTGGTACAGAAGAAGGATGGGACTTGGAGACTCTGTATTGACTATTGGGCACTAAACAAGATCACTGTCCGTAATAGGTACCCGATCCCATAGATTGATGACCTCCTGGACCAACTGAAGGGGGCGAAATATTTCAGCAAGATCGATTTGAAGTCAGGATATCACTAGGTACCAATCAAACCCTCCGATGTGTGGAAGACTGCCTTCAAAGCCAAGGAGGGCCTTCTCGAATGGTTGGTTATGCCTTTTGGATTGATGAATGCTCCCGCAACCTTCATGAGGCTAATGGATGACATCTTGCGGCCATTCACCAACTCATTTGTAGTGGTATACTTGGATGACATCCTAATCTTAAGCCAGAGTTGGGAAGAACACCTCCAGCACATTCGATAGGTTCTCCAAACACGGCGGCAACACAAGTTATGTGCCAATTTGGAGAAATACACTTTTGACATGACCCGGGTTCAGTATTTGGGATACATTATTGATGAACAAGGGATGCATGTGGATTCAGCCAAGATCCAAGTCATTTGGGATTTTCCCTCTCCAACCACTCTAATGGAGCTCTGCAACTTTCTAGGTCTTGCCAACTTCTACCGCAGGTTCGTGTTAGGATTTTCTCATATCACTTGGCCCTTGAGTCAAGTCACCAAGGGAGGAGCGAAAGCAAAATTATTTTGGTTTGAATCTCAACAGAAGGCATTCATAGAGTTGAAAGACCACCTCTTCTCAGCACCAATGCTCGCATTTTCAGACTTGCAACAACCATTTGAGGTCGAGACAAATGCCTCTGACTATGCTATTGGGGCAGTCCTTACTCAACATGGGCATCCTGTGGCATATCAAAGTGAGACACTTTCAAACACAGTCCGAAAGTATCCCACTTATGACAAAGAGATGTATTCCATTGTGCAGACCTGTCGACAATGGAAACATTACATTTTGGGGAAGGAAACGGTCATCCACATAGGCCACCGACCCCTCTAGTTCATACAGACCCAAGGGAAATTATAGAATGATCGCCATCAGAAATGGTCCACATACCTGCAACAGTTCCATTTGAATATCAAGTATAAGAAGGGCAGCACCAATAATGTTGCAGATTGTCTCAGTCGACCACCGATCATGTCATTAACCACCATGCTCAACTCTTGTGGGCACGAGACTTCTGATTGGCCAATTCTCTACAAAAGTGATTCAGAATTTGGCCACACATGCCAGACACTCTTGGAGGGTCAGCATGTTCCAAATTTTCACCTCCAAGATGCCCTGTTATGCCACCTGGGTCACCTTTGTGTTCCTTCAAGTGAGCGTGCCAAGATGAATTAGGAAGCACATTACAGTCGATCTATTGGGCATTTTGAGGTGGAGAAAATGGTGGCAGTACTACAAACGTATTTCTCCTGGCCGAATCCTCAACAGGATGTCGGGAAGTACATCAGATCATGCACTGCTTGCGCCATTTCCAAACCGACAGTCAAGAAGTAAGGCCTCTATACCCCACTGCCTACCCCTAGTCAACCTTCGGAATCCATCTGCATGGATTACATGTCAGGCCTTCCTTCCACTAAGCATGGAAACGACTATGATTTTGTGGTCGTCAACAGGTTCTCTAAGATGGCCATTATGGTGACCTGCAAGAAGAATATCACAGCAGAAGCCACTGCTAAACTCTTCTTTAAACGAGTATGGGTGCACTTTAGGATCCCATAGTCTATCATCTCAAATTGGGATAGCAGGTTCCTTCGTACATTTTGGTCCAGTCTCTGGTCGATGCTGGACACCAAACTCACTAAGTCCACAGCCTTCCATCCTCAAACTGATGGCCAGACAGAGGTTGTCAACAGGATGATTGTACACATTCTGCGCATGTACAACTCAAAGAATCCACACACATGGGAGGAGAGGCTCCCCTATGTCTAGCACAACTACAGCTGGTCTCTCCATAGCTCGACTGGCCACAACCCTTTTCAGGTGGGCTTGGGATTCCAGCCACTATGTCCCATTAATGTGGCCATGCCATTTGTAGCTACTCACGCAGATTTGGCTCATGTCCAGTCCGAAATGGATAAGGTAAACAACTTCATTGAGCACATCCAACATATTCTCTAACAAGTCCATGAAATTATGGAGAAATCAAATGCCAAGTACAAGCAGTGACATGATCAACATCGGGTGCCACACACGTTTCAGGTGGGTGAGAAAGTTTGGTTGCATTTGCAAAAGGAATGCCTTACCGGAGCTTATCAGAAACTTAGACCACTCCGATATGGTCCTTACACCATTACCAAGGCTGTGGGAGACAATGCATTTGAGCTCAGCATTCCCCCATTCCTTGGCCTGCACCTAGTGTTCAATGTGGACCTCCTTCGGCCATACTTTCCACCATTACTAGACACATCTAACATTGCAGAACAATGCACACCCATAGAGTTAAATCCAGATTGCATGGAACAAGCTGCAACTGATCGAATCATGGACACACAGATCAAGCACATTCACCAGCAGAACATCCAACTGTATCGAGTTGTCAAAGCAGGCCAACTCCTTCACCAAGGCAAGTGGCTCACCACGGACCAAGTTCAGCAGAAGTTTCATCATCTCATGGAGGAACTCAATGCAATGGGGACCATTGCTTCCTAAGGGGGGAGGAATGATCTAGGTGGATATTGGTGACCACCCGCCAAGTCCACTTGGACCCCCACCATTGTTTCTTTCAGCTTTTTAGTTTTCTTAATTGTAGCACAGTATACTATTTTTAGCAGTTTTTCGGGTCCTAAACTTCCGGAGATGTTTTGAGGCCCTAAACGATGATTTTTGCGAAAACTGGGAATAACATGAGTCCATGGACTGATGTTTCTCTTCCCAAAGTTGTAGTTATCATATGAATCTAACGAGATATTGTAAGCGTCAAATGGAGATCGTATGCCAAAGTTATGACCCGGGGAAGTTGATGTACCAATT
Organism: Pinus taeda; assembly: GCA_000404065.3. NCBI lineage: Eukaryota > Viridiplantae > Streptophyta > Pinopsida > Pinales > Pinaceae > Pinus > Pinus taeda. The sequence goes on from APFE030877576.1 coordinate 22,619, forward strand.
TACCCAAACGGGGCCCACAGTTTGGTGTTTCATCTTCTAGGGTTAGGTTTTTGGATGTTTAGGGTTTTCCATTGTTTCTCAACAATAAATAGGCCTTCGAACCTCATTTTAACACAGTTCAGAAGCATGTAGCCACCACATCTCTTCTCATAGATAAGCTACCATCACCCTAGCTTTTTATTTCCATTTTCTGTTTGTAAGCATATCTCAGTATTTTACATTAATGAAATGAAGTATTATTTCCACTGCATCTTTGTGTTTATGGTTATCTCTGTAATTTGTTGCGTTCTTGTTTAAATCCGAATCACTCCACTTTATAGAAAAAAACCCTCTGATTGATAGTCGCAGGGAAAGATATGGACTCAACATTATGGAAGTATTATATCCATGAACATAAGTCTATATTACCATCCCACCTCTTTCACTCAGGTACATCATAAAATAAAATCTTGCAAATGCGTTTATCAAAAGGGTGATTAAAAGAGGAAGCATGGGAAATACAAGTAAAATTGTCGGGGCTATAGATGCTCGTTGGAAACGGGGCTATGCTCATATGGCATAAAAGTCAACTTCGTCGGGGTAGTGTTCAAGCTTGCTAGCAGCAAAGCGATGTCAGAGACCATTCATAACAATGGATATATGCTTTATCAAAAACTCGTATCTATAACTTCTTCTATTTCTCATATGAGGTAATTTTAATATAAACTTTTCTCAAAATTTAGATTCATGATTTTTACTCAGTCTTCTTTGAGTACTTATCTTTTCGAACTCATATTGCCTAATCTATTTATGTGGGACCCATGGAAATGTTTTACTTTTAGACATTTTCGTGGAATCCATTATTTTTAACCTGGGTAAATTAAAGTTCATCGTCTTTTAACCAGAGATAACTGGTTCTTTCCCCCGTGTCGCCAATGTTGAAGTGAAAATTCAACCTCCTGTCCCTCCTCCCATTTTTGACTTATTTATTTCAAATAATGAGACCCTTTCCATTAATTTTTGGCTAAATCACCTTTTTAATATTTTCTTTTAGTTAAGTGTCCTACAATTTTGCCAAATTTTCAGTTTTTTTTTTTTTGGATTTCTATTTTGATTGCTTCGTTGATTTCTATTTTTTTTTATATCTTTTTATCGATACTTGTTTCATCTCATTTGATTACACGGTTTTGCAAATGGTGCTCATCCAAAGTTCGATAATTTTTACCGGATAGGTTAGAAAATATACAAAATGTATATTTTAATTTTTGTAAATAAATTAGTAATTGATTCTAAATATTAACTACTAGTTAATTTTTACTAATTATTTCGTTTTTCAATATTGGTCCTACGAAATCCCGCAGCCAAATTGTAGAATAATTAAAATTATGTGTTTTTCCTGATCTCAGTAATTTATTCTAATGCCCAATTTTCAAAAAAATTACGAAACCTGAAATCTCGAAATTGCAAAATAAATGTAGTTTATAATAAATAAGTCCCACTCCAAATAGTCCCATGTTACCTCACCTCCTCCCCTATTCTTTTACAAAAGCCCCCATATTAAAATGTCTCGATATAAAATAAAAGTTATGATATATAAGAAACCTTCAGCGAATACATCTCGATATAACGTATTGGATATTGACATTTTGTTTAATGTCAAAAACATTCATATTTAAAATTATCCGATACCCAAACCTTCCAATGTCTAATGTTATTCGATGATTTGACGTAAGTTTCTTTTATAAAGTCTCCTTATGCCTCCCATACGTAAAGCCTTCACCTCATTTCAAAAAGTCCTTCCTCCTTTATTTATTTATTTATTCGATCCATTTTATTAGATCCAAAGCCACTTGGATTATTTTATTCGATCCATTTTAATGGATCCAAAGCCGTTTGCAAAATTTTTTAAAATGATTTTTGATTTGTTTAATACTTTTAATTATAATTTTAATATAATTCATTATAATTATAATTAATTTTTAATTCATTTAAATTTTTAATTAAATTTTGTTTTAATGATATATAATTAATTTTTTAATTAATTTAATTCAATTTTGTAATTGTAATTAAATTAATATTAATTAATTAATAACTTTTATTTTAATTTAGGATTATATTTTAATTAAAAAAAATTATTTTTGGCTAAGGCAATAATTTTTCCAGATTTTTGAGAATTTTGACACTTCAAATTTGGGAGCTCATAAGTGGAGTTTTAATTGGTTAAATGAGACCCGATATGGCTCATTAGATAGATAAAATCATGGAGAATATCTATAAAGTGGTTGCATGACCATATCCGGTCATTAAACGAGTCTAAAATTTAGCATAAAATCAAGCTTTGAATTTGTAACCAAAACTCATTTTTTTAGTTTAATTTTTGCATTTTTCATTGGCTCATAGCCTTTGTTGAGTGCAAACCCATTCATCTATGTTCTATTTTACCAATAAGATCTTTACAAGGATCAGTTAAAGAACAAATTTATTTTTATTTATTTATTTAATTAGAATTTGATTGGAGATGTTTGTTTTCCAAATTTGGTATTTTTGATTTTGATTTGTATTTTAATTTAATTTTGATTGGTTTTTGGCAGGAGAACAGTTGAGGAGATGAGGAAGAGAATACTTGAATCAATGAAATTTCTCCATCAAGAGAAGAAAAGTAATTTTGGCCAACGAAAATTGTTAGAGCAGATTTGTTCTTCAACAGCTCTCCTATTTGGAATTAATTTTTGGAATTATAAATAGTGGTTTGTAGAATGGAGAAGGGGTTTCTCTTCTGTGCAATTATGTAATTCTTAAAGCACTATTGTAATAGGTATTTCATGTTGTAGGTAGAGAGGATCAATCTCAAATTTGAGAATTATTGGGATTTATCTTTTTCCATTCTGAACCGTGTATGAGAGGCAGAGTTTGCACTATTGTAGATCTTACTTTTAGCATAAGAGTTTATGCTTTGGAGGATTTTGAAGGAGATCAGATTTAATAAAGAGAGCAAGAGAACATGTTCAAATAATTTTGTATTAGAAACACTGTTATTTTTAATGTGAATTTTATTCTTGATGGCAGAATTATGTCAATTGGATTTATATTGTGCATTACTATCAATATGAATACCTATATTATAGATTAGCTATCTAATATGTTTGTCTCATGATCTATTGTCAATTGTGTCTTTTGTTCTAATATATTAAAACAAGATTTATGAGTAACTATTTACTAAGAAATCTGTCATCTAATTCTGATTTAATTTCCATTGGCATTATGTGAACTACTTCTTAATGTAATTGGTTCATCATTCATTATTAATAGATATCTGAACAACATGTTTGGTAATTATAATATTAGTTAATTGAACTATTTCATTATTTATATATTCATCTTAAGCCAAACATGTTATGAGTTAGCCTCTGTTTATGAGTCAACCTCTGTTTATGGATAAAAGCTAAAAATGTTTGTTTGAAAACTCAATGTTAGTTTGAAAACTGAGTTATGATATGTTTTCCCACTTGAAGGAAAAAAAAAACCTCAAAGAAAAATCATTAAATATTTCACTCACAAAAATAATCTAGTTTACTTATGTCGAATAATGACTTGTATTGTCTAAGATGTTAGAGACTCCCCTTGTCTAATATATTGAAACCCTTTCTATTTAAGATGGTGTTGTAGATGCTACAACCCCCCTCCAAAAATTTTCCAATGCTTTGATTTTAGAGCCTACATTTGATCATAAGAATTATCATTTTAACTGGTGTCAAGTGTTCTTCTTGTTTATTCAGTGTTGCGATGACTTATTATTTCATGTAAGGCTTTTGATGCCTTAACTATGTTGCCATTGAATTAGTTTCAGGTTCATAAAATGGTTGGTTTCATTTCATCTCTTCATTCATTTCCTTTGCCCAAGTTCTTTTGAGAGAGTCATGAAAATCTTTTAATTACTCTACGTGCTTTATGAGCAGACATTCATATATTTCTCGCAAAAGCTCAAATCTTTCTACCTGGACTATATGATGATTAGGTCTTGCCGACAAAAATTACACAACTTATGAAGACAAGAAAACACCTTCTAAAACACAACCTAAGTCCTATCCCAATCAAGCAATGGTTGTATGCCTTGTTTCATTGAATTGTGGAAACTTATGTCATTGGGAAATGCGCAACTCCTTGTGAGACAAAACTGCACAATCCTTGATGACATTGAACCATTGAGAAAGCAGATTGTGTAATCATCACTAGGAGATGAAACTATGCAACTCACCTTTTCCATTGAATTGCACAATCCCTTTTCACTAGGAGTTGCGCAGTTCCCAGTATTAGCTAATTGCGTACTCCTAGAAAATACGAAGTGCACATTCTTAACCGACAGTGTGGCATATCCTTCCAAGTTTGATCTAAAGAAAAGTGCCAATATCTCCTTGATTTTAGGCATGCATGTCAAAAACCCTAAAACTAATCTCATGAGCGCTAATTTATATAAGATATGCCCATAGAGCTCATTCTCACATTCACCATTGGAGCTCTAACCATCCTCCCAATTTCAAGGAGATTTGGATTCGATTTGCACTTCTTTTCTAGGTAAGTTTCCCAAGTGTCACTTTTTGCTGCTTTTTGTGTCTCTTTTGTAACTTTTGTGTTTGCAAGTGTCATTTTACTTGTTTCTTCTTGTAATAAGTGGTTCTTCCATTATTATTAGCTTGTACAAGTGTTGTTTTAGTCTTTTTATCGCCTTTACAAGTGTTGCATCGCAATTCTTGTCCTTTTACAATTATTGTTGCTAGATGTATTTATGCATGAATGTTATTCTCTTCGTACAATCTTATTTCATCGATGATAGTGACTGATCTGAGTGACTCTAATATTGACATGCATCCTTCACTTCCTCGAACACATATTTGGAATCCACATCTCTCCTGAAAGTAACTATGCAATCCTTGAGCCTTACTGGCCTCTCTAAATACACATTGCACAATATCTTCCAGCAAGATCCCTTCCCTTCCAATTGAAACTATGCACTGCATAGTCATTGGCCTTCCCAATCTGCGCATTGCAAATCAAAAGAAACAGTGGCTCTATCTTCCAGTTGAAACTATGCATTGCGCAATCCAGGATTTCTCTCTCACAACAGAGACTGTGCATTCCATAGATCTAGTGCATAGTTTTCTCCCTTGTCATCTTGAGCTGCATAGTATTCCTCCAAACTCCACAATGCACATTTCCAGTGCCAAATATGCCTCCCTGAAGCCTAACTCTATGAAATCCTTTCCCTCGGTGACTGATTTTCTATTTACAAATTGGCTGTATAACTGAGCCTCTTGAAATAACTTGTCATCGTCATGAGTGCATCTCTTGGAACACGTATTGCAGGTCTTCAACACATCACTCTTTCATCATTAGGTAGCACCATGCCTCGAAAGAAATTAGCATTAAAGGAGGTCACGGAGAGAAGTATTGAAGAGGCCATTAGTAGTATCCCTTAAGGAGTCCATATCTTGTTAGATACACAATGCTATATTGAAAAGAATTCCACTGTCACTTGGCTCACCATCAAGGATGTATTCACCTCAACAGAGTTCAATGAGGATATGAAATATAGGGAATTATATGAAACCATTTAGTGATCAAGGTTTCACAGGGTTGCTTGTATATTTCCAGTACTTCATTGTGGAGATGTTATTAAGATGATATTGTAGGGCCTAGATACCAAGAGAATGACATTGAACATTTTTTATGGGTAGCATATTTCCCCTATTGACTGCATGACATTTACTTGATTTAAAACTTGCCCAATCATGAGTAGTACCCGGATTCACAATTCTATGCATCTTGTAGCTATCTCAATACTAGATAAGTGATCAAGTTACAGTGGAAAGAACTGACCAAATTCTGACAGAAGTATGATAATACTTATAAAATTAAGTCTCTTAGAATGGTTCATTAGTACTTAATAACTTTGTGCTTCCGAGTATATGGAAAGAAGAATACTAGATCCTTCCGTGAAGGATTGGTATACATGTTACATCTAATGGTCACATAAGGGAATATATTCAAATGGTCCCATTTAGTGTCTCAACATCTATAGATTAATTTGAACAAGGCCAAAAACACACTGCATGGTAAGAAACCACAAATTTGCATGTATGACTACTTATTGGATGGAATATGTGCCTATAATTAATTCCCTGGATTAAAATGGAAGTGGACACTTAAAGAGTCCCCTATGCACATCTATTTGAAATTGTTAGCAGAATGCACCTACCGAGGAGTGTATTACATAATTGTTTAGCACTTCTTCAAGGTCTTATATAAAATGATCCTTGAGGGGGAAGCCCCTTACATGTCCCATGAGAAAATGAATAAAATTGTAGTAGTAGATTAGTTTGCTTTACCAAATGGCTCATACCTCATATTATTTTTCTATCAGAAACCCCCTCATCTCTTGCCAAGGTATGTAATAGATAAGGTAGTCATGCAGGTGGTTGCATATAATCTTATCACATGTATATCTTCAATGTTGCAGAGGAAGAAGAAAGCACCCTGGCCTTCCTTTCCTTTGCAGGTGGGTACCTATGAGATCAAGAGCTTAAAGGTTATAGAAGCATAAGTGAAAGAAATTGAAAGCCTTAAGTTTGTACAATGATATTTCATAGGTATGAACCCAAATTAATATGTAAAAGACATTGTACTAAGTTACACTTTTCCTAGGCATATGAGTCTTATTCCATATCAGAGGAAGAGAAGATAAAGAACTACTATAACACTTCCTAACCCCATGCACCAAGAAAAGAGGCAAGCCCTTCTAGTATAGTCCCAGAGAAGAGTGTTACCTAGGAAGGAAAGCAACATGAAGTGCTTACTCCATTGAACATCAAGTACAAGAGGAAAGTTGCACACGTTCTAGAAGTGGAGTAGAGTATTAAGTTCAAATTAGATCCAATCATATTGAGAGAAACCATGGTAGTAGAGAGGAAGAGAAAGAAGTGATAAGAAGAGAAGAGGGAGTAGGAGAAGTGAAAGAAAGAATAAGAATGGGTCCAAAAGGAAGATAAAGAAAGGAAAGAAATGGAAGACATGCATAGATAAAAATAGTTGAAAAAGAAGGAAGAAGAAGAATCAAGACAAAATTGATCGAGGAAGAACAAAAAAAACCATTAGAAGAGAAGGAAACAGGAAAAAGTAGGATGAAGATTTTGCACAAGAGATTGAGAAGCAGATGTAGGCCCGGGAAATGGCACTTGAGTAGGTGGAAAAAGACCAAGAGGGAAAAATCATCCCCATTATAGAACATTTCAATAGTCAACCTTCACCTTCCCTCACAGGTGGTCACATCTCATTTGATGAAATGGGAATCTCTCCTCTAGATGACAGCGTGATCATGGATATTTCCAACCTGAGCTTTGACTAGCTAAAGAAAAAGATAGTACAACAAAGGAAAAAATATTTCCCAAATGATCTAGTTCATCCTGTTTCAATCATACGTGGAAGTTGATTGTTACTAACACTAGGAAGAATCCAAAGACAACTGCTTCAACAAACTTGGCCTTTGTAGGAACTGCAAAAGAAAACATATATTTCTTGATGGAAGAAAATAAGAAATTAGAAAAGGATCTAGGTGTCACAAGACACCAGATAGATCATCTCCAAGCTAAGAACCAAAGACTGTATTCTGTGGATTCTCACTTGAAAGAGCTTCAAGTAGAGATACATGGTGAAATCTAAGCATTGGGAGACATCATGAGGAAAATTTATGAAGAGATTATCACTTTGCATAAGGTGGTAGTGCCCTTGCATGACATGCAAAATAGGTCGTGAAAAAATGTGAAAGATCTGAAAGTAATTCATGAGGCCATTAGTAGGATCCAGGAATGGGGTACCAAGTACATGAATGCCCTAGTAGAATTGGCTAGGAAAATAAGACAAGAAGAAAAATTGGATAAGGCCGAGATTAGAATGCTCATGCAAAGTAACAAGAAACTCGGTACCTATGTGGCCAACATTATATCCTCCTATGCACGATTATATAATGGTTTGGACTCCTTGGTTAGAGCACACAAGATTCCTTAAGTTGGGTCGTTTGCAGAAACAAAGGGAAGAAACGTTATCAGGAAAGAAATCCAAGAATTTTTTGACAGTTTGAGGAAAGTCACTACTAGAGAAAACTTGGAGATCACCAGGAATAACATGCAGTTCTGTGTAGCTGGACCTACTAAAACTATTTATTCATATGCTACAAAGGCCAAAGTCAAATATTAGCCAAATCCTCCTTCACATTTGAGGACATAGTTACTCAATATAAAGCTTGGCACCAATATGTTACTATAGAACTAGAAGTTGAAGTTATCGAGCTAGAGTTTCTTCAAACTCAAGATTAATGTGTAAAGTTTTATCTTATTATGCTCTAGTAATTTTTTTCTTATATGGAATTTTGCCTTATTGTATTTGGAAAATAATAAAGTGTAATTGTAGGCGGAAGTCCAAGAGTGAAATGTGGGATGTGAAGAGTCATTAGTTAGAGTATAGACAAAATAAGTTCAAGAGTCATGAAGGAAGCTCAAAGGTTACAAGAAAAGATGAAGAGTCATTTAATTTGTTATAAATAATCCTTCATAACTCAAACAAAGGGCTTGAAACCCAAGATTTGGAACCTTGTCTTCTCTAGGATAACAGAGGAATGAGTATCAATATTTGGAGAAGCAAGTGGTGGCTTCATATTCCACTATTGGGGCTAGTGTCATATCATTGTAATTGTAGACTTGCAACTTTCACTTAATGATCATAATCTCTCAGATATGACATACTTTTATGCATATATTGTGGATGATGTAAGACTACTCTTTATATGTTCACAATGTATGTTATTTTGGTTGCACTAATCATTAACCTTAGTATTTATCTCATTGAATGTGTGTTGTTTATGTTATCACGATCGTTGTTATCTTGTGAAATTTTTTGCAAGTTAACTAATGATTCTTTTTATGGTGCTTGTGTGTCTCTTTTAGGATAATACAATTACTTTTCTTCAAGGGGCTCACTCTTTTCCCTTTGGTGTGAAAGAACCTCTTATGCATTACAACTGATATTTGAAAAATATCACACACTTTTTGTCACTAAAGATATGTTTATATCATCTTATGTGTTCATTGCATCCAAGGCACATATTTAAGATTACTGATTTGTCAGCTTGTCATATTCCGGTTGGGGCTCCTACTCGAAACGATGTGGGGTGTAATTGGGACTTCACATATGGGAGACCCCCTACCCTATTGTCAACATCTAGCACTGTCAACAAGATTTTGGCATAGAAGGAGGGCCAAATGACAAGATGAGCCCGTGAGTTATGGTTTTAGTATATGACCCTAAATGGCTTCTTCCCATCTCATAACCCAAGGATGTTTTTCTAGAGTCACAAATCTGAAATTTCCCATGCAGACAATCCATAGCTTGTCAGATTTAAAATTTAATGGTGAGGGTGAAACAAGCATTCTTGAGCACACACTTTGCTTTCTTGAATTTTGTGATTCATATGAAGTTAATTGTGAGGATGTTTCTTATGTTTTGTTCATTCTCACACTTGAGGGTCATGTTAAACAATGGTGTTATACATTTCCAACCACTTCTATCCACTCTTTCGAGCAACTTGTCATGGAGCTTCACCAAGATATTTACAACTATGGTTGCCAAAGTGTTTACAAGAAAATTATTTATCTTAAAATGAAGTTCGATGAATCCTTAGAATATTTTTATCATCACTTCCTTGATTTTTTTTTATGAATTTTTAGAGGATGACATAGATTGGGATTTTATGAAAGAGAAGTTTAATTATCTTGTGCAAATTTATTTGAATCCAATTGAATATGAATCTCTTATAAGTCTCCCATCGTTTCTTGGTCACGGAGCTCTTAAATATTCAAAGGAAGAATCTAATATTTCTTGTGAATCTTCATCCTCTTTTCGTTCTTCATTAAATGAAGTAACCCCATGTACCAACGTTGAGGTTGGAAAACCTGAAGATCAAAGGGTTGACCCAATCATATGTCCACCTTCCCCTCATAAACAAAGAATGGATACATGCTTAAATCTTGAATCTGATTTGATTGATGATATTTCCTCTTCCAGGTATATCTCTCACTCTCCATCAACCATTCCCTTTGATCCTCTTCATCTTGATTCTTTGTATCAACGTGTTATATAAAATTCTTTTGAATCTCATGAAGATTAAGTTCAAAATGATGTGGTTGTAGATTGATATATTCAAGATATATCTCATGATGATTATTTGTGGGCTTTGGATTATGAACAAGAATCTGTTACTATCGATGATTCATCACTTGGCCTCTCCTTTTCTTCTTTACCTTACACTCACCTTCCTGACATGTTCAATGGATTTTTCATACCATCTCCTTCTTTTAGTGATTTAGATCTTCATATTTCTAGTATTGATTGTAGTAAGGAGTGGACATATATTGAATTTCAACCAAAGGAAAAAATAATATGATCCATTGTTTATGATTTGTCTTATTCCTCACTTTTAGCATGTGAAGAAGCAGAGCTTCCAACTTCTTGTTCTTAATTAAATATTTTATCGGATTCATTTAATCATGAAGAAACCCTAGGTTTGGATAGGAAATCTGATCCAGTTAATGGTATCTTTAGTATCTTAATTGATATACCTGGTGATGGATTTGTACTTTCATTTTTTGATCTTTACAAGCCACCAGTGTTTGATGATGCACCATTTGATAGGTTAGAAACTTGCTAAAAGGACAAGGCATTTTAGCCTTCGCTAATGGTTATGTCAGGATCTCATGATCTTGGTAAGTATTTTGAGCATGACCAAATCAATATTTCATCATGAGACAATATTCATGTATTGATTGAATGTGTTGAAAAGGAATTTATCTTTCAGTTTCATGATTCTTCACAATGTTTCCATGATTTGATCTCTGAATGGTTAGAAGGGTCTTACTTGATAGGCTCTTCTGCTCGTAACAAGGTTTGGTCTTTCTTGTTGTTTTCTAAGATTGAAATTTTGAGTGAATGTTCTTTCATAATAGGTTTTCGCGATGTGTGTAACTACCCTGACACGATAGTGGATTTTTTAGTTCATGCTTTCTTATCATACTTCTCTACTAATTCTTGTGGCCTTCAAGTATTGAAGTATGCTTTAATGATCAATCTTTCTCTTGGTGTAATTTGTGTCTTGATATTTATTATTACTCATTCCCTCACATGTATAGGTTAGGAATTACCTCGTTGGTTGCATTGGAAATTTCATTTCATGTCAGCCTAACCTCTCCTTGGTTATTTTAGGAGTAGATTTAATTTAGTTGTCTACTTTGCTTGTTTTGTTTGTTGTTCCTTTTGTTTGTTTTTCACTTTGTGCTTCTCTTTTAAGAATGTTTGCAATAACCCTCGTGTGAAAGACATATTTTGGTTCTAAACAAGTATGGTAGAGTTCAAGAGGACATTGTGTAACCGTCAATCATATTCTTTGTGTGGACCTTATATCTTTTAGTCCATGATGCTCAAACAGAAAAAGTGTTTCTTTCTTAGAGAAAACCTTAGCAGATCTATGATGCTTGTGTCTATAATTATGATATTTTTCCATGAATCGACCTCTTATGTTTGTATGGTTTTCACTTGTCATCTTAGTAAAGTAGAGAATGGAAAGTAGGAAAATTAAGTGAGAAAACCTTATTTCAAAGGTATATACTCCTTTCTCTAAAGGAAAAACCTCTCTTGCTCTCAATAAGTTGATATCCCTCTTCCACCCCAGTCAATAATTAAATTCCCATGCACATTAAAATAAATAAATAAATAAAGGTTGAAAGAAGAGAAAGGCTTCCTGCACAGAGAGGTGAAAAAAGTGACTTCGTCGGGGTACTGTCCAAGCTCACTGGTAGCGAAGCAATTCTTGTGCTATTGTAGTGACTCTATTGGGGTAATGAACAGACTCACTGGAAGGGGGGCAACACCATAGATGTAAAACAAGGCTCTCACATATTTCACTTGCACATATTTATACTCTCAACCCCTAATCAAAAGAACGGAAGTGTGACTTGATTTTGTAAGTGTTTGGCTAATGAAGGAAAAGAAATAAATTATATCTTTAAATTGAGATAATTAAGGAAACTATAGTGACCGACGGGATGAAACAATACTTCCTCAAAGCTAGACTTGGTATGTAAAGTTAGACCCATACATAGAAGCTAGAGTTTTACTAGTGTGTCAGCAAGAGTTGTATCTACATGACAATCTTGCTCCAAAATTTTTTCTACATCTCGATTTTGGAGCCTACCATTGATCATAAGATCTATCATTTTAATTGGCATCAAATTTTCTTCTTGTTTATTCAATTTCACAATGACTTATTCTTTCATGTAAAGTATGTGATGTCTTAACTGTGTTTTCATGATGATGACTAGGTATTATTAAAAATAGGTACATAACTTCTGAAGACAAGTAAACACCTTCTCAAACACAATCCAAGTCCTATCCTAATAAAGCATGGTTTGCATGACTTGTTTTGGTGAACCATGCAATCCTTTGTCACTAGGAGTTGTGCAACTCCTTGTGATACAAAACTACACAATCCTTGATGATATGTGGCCACTAAGAAAGAAGAATTTTCAATCATCACTAGGAGATGAAACTGTGTAAATTACTGAGCCATTGAACTACACAAACCCTTGTCACTTGGAAATGCATAGTCTCTTTAGCTAGTTAACTATGCATCCCCTAGGATCAACCAATTGTGCACTCCTAGAAAGTAGGAAGTGCACATTCTTATCTGACAGTGTGGCATAAGTTTCCAAGTTTGATATGAAGAAAAGTGTTAGCCCCTCCTTGATTTTAGGCATGCATGTCAAAATCTCTAACCCTAATCTCGTGAGTGCTAATATATATAAGAGAGGCTCATAGAGCTCATTATTTCATTCTCCATTGGATCTCTATCCATCCTCACTAGTTCAAGGAGATTTGGATTTGATTTGCACTTATTTTCTTGGTAAGTTTCTCAAATGTCACTTTTAGTTGCATTTTCCATCGCTTTTGTTGCTTTTGTGTTTGCAAGTGTCATTTTCCTATTTATTATTGTAATAAGTGGTGTTTCTATTATTATTAGCTTGTAGAAGTATCATTTCAGTCTTTTGAGATTCTTTACAAGTGTCACATCGCAGTTCTTGTCTTTTTTCCTACCAATAGTTACTACTACTGGGTGTATTCATGCATTCACATTCATCTCCTCGTACAATATTGTTTCATCAATGATAGTGACTGATCTGACTAATTCTAATATCGATATACATCCTTCACTTCCTCAGTCACAGATCCAAAATCTACTTCTCTCCAGGAAGAAACTATGGAATCCTTTAGCCTTACTGGCCTCTCTAACTGCACATTGCATAATATCTTTTAGCAAGAACCCTTCCCTTCCAGCTGCAACTACACACTACATAGTCACTAGCATTCCTAAGATTCACATTGCATAATCATAGGCGAATGTGGCCTTGTTTACCATTTGAAACTCCACACTACACAATTAAGGCTTTCTCTCTCCCAGCTAAGACCATGCATTGCGAAGATCTAATGCACAATCCACTTCCTTGAAATATTGAACTATGCATTCTTCCTCCACAATTATGTAGTGCACATTTCGAATTCCCAGTCTAGCTCCCTGAAGTATAACACTACACAACCCTTTCCCTCACTGACTATTTTTTTTTATAGGTTGATTGTCTAAATGATATCTCTTGAACTAATGTGTCATCGCCATGAGTGCATCTCTTACAATAGTTACTGTAGGTCTTGAACACATCACCCTTTCATCATCATGTAGCATCACTCCTCCCAAGAAATCATCATCAAAGGAGGTCATGGAGAGCATTACCGAAGAGGCCATTAACAGTACCCCATTAGTAGTCCCTATATTTTCAGATACATGGTGTTATATTGGAAAGGATTTCGCTATCACTTGGCTCACCATCAAGGATGTATTCACCTCAATAGAGTTCAAAGAGGATATAAAGGATAGGGTAGTTTATGAAACCATTCAGCGGTTAGGGTTTCACAGGGTTTCCTATAGATTTCCAATACTTCCATGTGCAAATGTTATTAAGTGGATATTTCAAGGCCTAGATACCAAGAGCAAGACTTTGAATAGTGTCAGAGGAAAAAAACTTTCATCCTATCAACCACATGACATTCACTTTATTTATAACTTTTCCATGCCTTAGAAGCACCTAGATTCACAATTATATCCATCTTGGATCTATTTGAATACTAAAAAAGTGATCAAGTCATGGTGCAAAGAACAAACCAAATTTTGACGGAAAGTTGTTAGTACTTATAAAACCAAGTCTCTTAGAACATTTTATGAATACTTGATAGCTTTGTGTTGCTAAATCTATGGAAAATATAATAATGAATCCTTGTATGAATGATGGGTCTTCATGTCGCATCCTATGGTTAAAGAAGGGGAGATATTCAACTAATCTCATTTAGTGTCTCAACAACTAAAAATTAATTTGAACAATGCAAAAAACACACCATAGGGCAAGAAGCCACAATTTTCCATGTTTTTCTACTTTCTGAATGGAACATGTGCTCCTAATGAATTCCCTTTCTTGAAATGGAAGTTGACACCTAAAGAGTCCCCTATTGACATCTATTGCAAATTGTTGGTAAAATGCAGCTACCTAGCAGTATATGCCAAAAATTTTGAGCACTTATTCAAGGCCATATATCAAATTATATTTGAGGAAGAATACCCTTGCATGTCTCATGAGCCACTGAATATAGTGGTAGAAGTAGAATATTAGTTTGCCTCACCAAATGGCACATACCTCAGAGTATTTGGCTGTAAAAAAAACCCCTCATTTCTTGTCGAGGTATGTCACAAATAAGTTAGTCATGTAAGAGCTTGCCTATCATTTTATCACAGTTCTATCTTCAATGTTTCAAAGGTAGAAGAAGCACCTTGACCTTCCTTCCATTTGTAGGTGGGGACCTATGAAATCAAGAGCTTAAAGGCTGAAAAGGCATAAGTGAAAGAACTTGAAAGCCTTAAGTTTGGTACAATGAAATTTCATAGGTATGACCCATAAGGAGTTTGCAAAATACATTGTGCTAAGTTGAACTTTTCCTGAGCGTATGAGCCTTATTCCATATCATAGGAAAAAAAGATAAAGAACTGATATAACGCTTCCCAATCCCATGCACCAAGCAAAGAGATAGACCCTTCTAGTGCAGTACCAGAGTAGAGTGTTACCTAGGAAGGAAAGCAATAGGAAATGCCCACTCCAATGAACATCAAGTATAAGAGGAATGTCACACACAATCTAGAGGTGGAGTAGAGTCAAAAGTTCAATGTAGATCTAATCATCCTTAGATCATCCATGGAAGCATAAAGAAAAAGAAAGAAATGAGAATAAGAGTAGAGGGAGGAGGAGAAGAAAAAGAAAGAAGAAGAATAGATGTAGAAGGAAGAGAAAGAAATGAAAGAAATTAAAGAGATTCAGAGAAAAAAAGAGTTGATGAAAAAGGAAGAAGAAGAATCAAGACAAAAACAAATCAAGGAAGAACAATAGAAATAATTGGAAGAGTAGGAAAATAGGAAAAAACAGGATGAAGAGTTTTCATGAGAGATTGAGGAGAAGATATAGGACCAGGACATGGAGATTGAGTAGGTGGAGTAGGACCAAGAGGTTGACATCATGCCCATTGCATAACATGTTAGTAGTCATAATTCACCTCCCCACATAGGTGTTCACACCCCATTTGATGAATTGGGAATCTCTCCTCTAGATGATGATATGATCATCGATATTTACAACCTAGACTTTGACTAGATAAAGAACACGATAATGTAGGAAAGGAAAAAATATTCCCCAAATGATCGGGTTCATCCTCCTTCCATCCATACAGAGAACATGTTTTTTATCGACACTAGGAGGAATCCAAAGACAATTGTTGTAACAAAATTTTCCTTTGCAGCAGTTGTAAAATAAAACACAAATTTCTTGATGGAAGAAAACATGCAATTGGCAAAGGATCTATGTAACACCCTCCTCCCACATCCACCCAAGTAACCATGCCATCTGGGGTAAACATGAGATAAGAGCCTACTATGATCATATTTGACCTCCAATGTGACCTTAAGGAAGTGGAATCGACAAAAATATAACACATAGTCATCCAACATCAACTTTAGAATCCTCAAGAGACAAGTTAGCCACTTAGACAACCTGTCCCTGGGTTCCAATGATGTTTTGGATCTCTTAGCCCACAACCACTCTCAAGCTAGGGGCAAGGGAGCGAATAGAAACCCAAAGTTTCTCTCACAGGATTTCCTGCCAATGACCAGAGACCAAAGTTTCCAGTTTTGTGCCAGCGACCCTGGGATTTAAGCCACTTTTCTCAGCCTAGAGCCCAAGTCACTGCCCAAAATGGAGTGATAGCTTAGAATCAGTAAAAATACAGGGAAATAATGGTGCAAAAGTAATAAGATGAAAAAGACCATAACCAGACCCCTACTAGCCATGACAAATATTTCATCAAACATATCATCAACATGTAACCTACAAGTTGTAAACAACAAAATTAAGTATAGGGATCTCATACTTATCTGAGAATAGATATGAACCATTGTTCCCTCATGTCAGTTTATGCATTATCATCTATTAGGTCAAAGACACATTATCCATTCACGTACAAGTAAAAACATGCTGAAAGCCATAGATAGTTGTTTTAAAAAATATACATATAACTGGCATAATAGGAACAGAAATACCATAAACATATCAACCATCAAAATTCACCTATACATCAATACATTTGCACATGAGAATCAAGGGATTGAACTTATCATTAGTGAATGCAATGAACCAAATGGATATGGGACTACCACGTTCCACTTGACCACAGATTGGCTAAGCCAAGTCTCTCTTCAGCCAATCACCTTCGTGCCATATTTCAAGCATGAATGTGGGACTCACAGAACAAACCAAAAACACCAATCAACCTGGATTCCGCCAGATTTATCCACCTACACCATGAGTAATTTGAGTGCCTTCTAGTCTCTCAGGATTTACCATGCATCCACAGTCTGATCTAGGGATCACTAAGCCCTAAATGAGACATACTCTCTAGGCTTTACTGTGCATCCAATCCCGATACCACTAGGCCCAACGGAGAGAAAATACACCTCTTGGATTTACCGTATATCCTGCCATTCATCGACAAGCCCACCGAGGCACACAATATGGCTTTACCACAACCCACAATTTGGGTTAGGGGTTACTGGGCCAATGGCTTTTTGATCCTCATTTTGGTTCAGCGACCACTCAGACCATGTGTTTGTCAATTAGGATATCGACCCCACTCAACTTCGAATCCAATCAGCCATCCCACATAAAACGAATGAGAGAACCCATCTCATCAAAGCTATCAGGAAATGGTAAGGTTAGGCTGAAAATATTGTCACACCTAGAAAAACCCATGCCATGGTAGAAAAGAAACACATGCAATCTCTTGTATGCAAAATATCGAAAGGAAAATACACATGTAAGTCGATACCTGCAACGAAGCCTACTGCATCTGCTTGATCCTTCCTTTCCTTGCTTGATCTTTGCTTCCTATTTCCTTCTTTGTATTTCTTTGCCTCAACTGATTAAGCTTTCCAACTAATCCTCATAAGTTTTTTTATGACTATGACCTCTATTTTCTTCATTTTCCATTATTTTCCTTCAATTTCCTCCTCACATGCAACTTGTGACATTTCACCTCCTTTTTCTCTTAATTTTCATAAATAATTCTGCCAAAAATGCCATTTTGCCTTTCCAAAGCCTTAGCCTTGCCTTTGCCAATTTTCTTAGCCATAAATAACAAAATGAACACCCCCTAAGATGTCTTGTCCCACATTCATCTTGGAATACGTATCCCATCAACCATGGTCTTATATATTTTTACATGGAATTTTCACTAGGGCTATTACAGAACCCCCCCCCCCCCCAAGGTACACCATCCCCGGTGTTCAATGACACCTATAACCAACAAGAATGCTGAAAAAAAAAAAACATACTACCCATGGAGCTTCATAACACAACTCGTTTCAGTATTTATAATGAATGAGCTGCTCAAAATCAAAACATCATGACAACATGACCATATAACAACCATACCACATACTGGAGCTTTATAACACAACTCATTACGGTATTTACAATAACCACATATACACATATGCACATTTTCTAAACCAACAAATAAATGATATGATTTCTATATCAATCAACAATGGAATCCAGAGGATGACACCTCCACCCTAAAGTAATATAAGGATTCACTTCCTTCCTAGGAAGTCCACAATCCAATGTAAAGTTAAATCTGCATCCAATGTCTAGTGCTACAATCCCGCGCCACTTATCCTCTCAGTGAATAGTTATCAGCTCATTGTTCAAGGGTGCACTCCTAATGTGCATTTGATTCCATCTGGAAATGCTAACGACAATAAAAGTCCATCCCACCCTCCCCTTCTCTACTACACAGTCCCTTGGAAAATACATTCACCCCTTCCATGCAGTCACTCACCTTCCAAGTTCTGCTAGTACCCCCATCTTGGGTAGTCCATCCCTTGGAAATTCTTCCTCGCATTGGAATATATAAAAACCAAGGCATATCCTTGCCTTAAAACTATAATTCTGGTCATAGCATGCTCATGGAAATAAATGGACAATATTGGGTACCAGTCTTCCACAATGGCCCTACTCTTGAATGCTTTGCTAGCGTACTACTACCTATTTCAATTTATTTTGCTGATGCCACCAATTCTTGTATTCAATTTCGGCCACTCAACCAGTCACGTTCATGCATTCCTGTACCAAGCACATAATTTCCATTAGATTCAAAATAATTTGAAATAGTATGAAATCATACCTCATTGGTAGCTCATCAATAAAGTAGCTTGTCACAACAATTCAAACTAACATCTTTGACCAAATCATCATGTATAACATATCACATAAGGTTAGCCTGAAACACAACCATCATAGATCAAAATCATAAATCACACATAACCATCATAAACCAGAATCATATATCACATGTAATCATCATAGACGAGAATCGTAGATCACATGTAATCATCATAGAACATGATCATAGATCACATGTAATCATCATAAAGCATAATCATAAATCACATGCATAATAAAACTGAAATAAAATGCTGATACTTATCCTTTAATCAATCCCTGGCTTCCACCTTTGTTCGTATTTCGTATGCACTCTGGATTGGTTGCCATACCCAACAAACACCCAATACATTCTCCTCAACCATGTGCACACACAAATAGTTTACAACCCACACATACAACCACACACGACATACCACATACAACACATACACCTACACCCAGTGTACTACACAACACGATACATACCCCTACGTCTGGTGTATGACACAACACAACATGTATACATACACAATCTACATCACAAGACATACATTCTACACACAACGTGTGACACCACAAAATGCATACACATACACCCGATGCACAACACAACACAAATATGTATATAAAGTGCAACACAATGAATGCATATGTCACAATACCATGACTACACAATGCACATACATAGTAACACATTCCCTCAACACAGGATGTACAACATGCACTCAATCCCACTCGTACACCAATACCATATGTACAAAGCACCACCTACACAACGTGTGCACAACGCAACATGTACATGGAACCACCTACGCAACATGTACACAATGCCATATGTACATTGCACCATTGTACAATGTGTACACAATACCACATGTACATAGTACCACATACACGACATGTACGCGACACCACGTGTATGCAACGCCACATGCACAACATGTACACAACACCATCTAAACACAATGCCACTCGTACAACATGTACACAACACCACATGCACACCACACCATATGTATAGCACCACATGTACAACATGCACACAACACCACATGTACATAGCACTGCATATTCAACACATACATGGCATCATCTGTACACAACACTACATATCCCACACACACAGAGCACCATATGCTTACAACACAACATATCCATCATGCACACAATACAATATATACACAACACCGTATATCCAACATGTACATAGCACCACCTATACCCAACACTGAATATGCAACATTCATACAACATTATATGTACTAACACCCTCTACATAAAATTACATAAACAATAGGTACACACACTAAATATACACCACATTTCATGCATACAACATCACAAATGCAACATGTACAACATATACAACATATGCACAACAGTAGTACTGCACATCCAAAACCACACTGACTCTACCATTCAACCCTTCTTCCAATGTCTTATCCATTCTTGTCTTAGCATGTTGTAGACCACGTTGTTTTCATTCCACTGATGTATTCTTCAGTGTTACCTGTCATAACATAAACATAGGCATAATACAAGCATATAAATTGATATTCACATGATATTGAACTCATATGTTTTTCATGACTATTCTTCTACTTTATTCCTTGTGATACTAGGAACCTCTTCATGTTATTCACCTGCGTAAGCAATCATTCCTCCATAAGAACGATCCCTGAAAACCCTATTGTTGGTTGCTAAATTTGCCTACTTTTTACCTGCCTTTTTACCCCTTTCCTTCACCTATTTCATGTCCTTGCAAGGTTAATTTGTATCTCAAGCAACAAAGGTATATATATTTGTCATGTCTTTGTGAATTATTAATCAATAAAGATAGTCTTAGGGGAGCGTTGCTTATGTGACTTGCTAACCCATGTTTCTTTGCAGATTTGAAAGGATGATGATCAACAAACTACAATTCAACGTATGGTTATCGATGAGCTAGCAACGCTATCTTAGGATGCTGGCTGTAACGATGATTCCAGTCTGTTGGACCAATACATTTTCTATCTTTGTATTCTATCTATGTCTCAATGATCGTTGTGTATTTGTAGGTAAACAAATGTCGTAATCTCTTGTTATTGTTGATACTATATTTGTAATATTGAATTGTACAAGTAAGGTTATAGGGCTAGAAAAGCTAGTCACCGCTAAAAATAGATACGAGAGTTTTGAGCATGTAACATCAGACTTCTATAATCTTATTTTGACTAATGAAATCTTGATTTTCTGAGTATTCATTAGTCTTTGATCTTTTACCATATCCCTGATCAGGGAGTTGGGCCCACTCTCCTAACCAATTGTTGTTGGATTAGTCGTGTGCATAGATTAATCTTTTGTTATCTTTATTTATTTATCATTGTAATGGTTCACTAAGTTTTGTTTCTGTGAATCTTAACTTGTTGTTACTCTGATTGTTTTTATTGTTATTGCTTGCTTTTACAGATTGTTATGTTGTTGATTGAATGCTAAATGCTGGATAGGGAAACTGTGGCCTGCATAGACCTTGCATGGTAGCCTTTAAATAACCAGACGAGCCCTGGCTTGACAATTAATGTGGAAAAGGGTGAATTTTATAATTCATATTTGAACACCAATATTTTGGTGCCATTGCTGGGGGGGCTATCAAAGGCGTGAAAGTACGACCAATATTGACCATAGGACCGATCTCTCATCCTGGGGAATGAAGTTTTCACCCAACTCCAGCTCCTGAGCATTATATCACTTTGGTTACTTTGATTTCTTGTTTTTTTAGCACCGCTCTCTCATCCTGGGGAGGGAAGTTTTCACCCCTCTCCAAGTCCTGAGCATTAGATTGCTTTGGCTTCTTTGATTTCTTGTTTTTTTGTAGGATCACTCTCTTGTCCTGGGGAGGGAGGTTTCCAACCTACTCCAGGTCCTGAGCATTAAATTGCCTTGGTTATTTTGATTTCTTATTTCTTTTAGGAACCACTTTCTCATCCTGGGAAGGGAAGTTTTTTTTTACCCTGTTTCAGGTCATGAACTTAGATTTCATGGTTAGTTTGTTTCTCTTTCTTTTGTCTTATTTTTACAGTCCACTCTCTCATCCTGGGAAGGGAAGTTTCCACCCTGTTCCAGGTCATTAGATTCATATTTGTTTGAATGTTTTCCTTTCACTTTTTGATTTCATGAACAAAGACAGGAATAAAAGGGGCAGAGGAAGACCCCCAAAAATAGGAAGGAAAGATATAGGAAGATTTACCTATATCCAATAAATAATTTCAAGAGCCAAGTCAAGAGCATCATCCTGAGTTGTTGTTAGGGTTATATCTCATACGAAATTAGGAGGAAAATTAGTTTCACAACCATAACCTTTCCCAATAACAGAAGTAGAATTCGGGGAAGAAGAAATAGGAAGCAGAGGATCATAAGAATTGAGCATTGCCAATTCAGAAGAAGAAGAAGGTTTGAGGGAATTCACTCCACCATTTGATCGAGGAAGTGCTTTTAGACAGACTCAACCCTGCACTGTAGAACAAACAACATCTGTTGAGATTCCAAGTGAATATTGGAAAGTATTCATGGCTCATCAAACTTCCACAATCAAATTTCCAATTGGAGATATTAGAGGTGATGTGCTTATGAAGCCTATTCCTTTGAAAATATTACCTAATTTCCATGATATTTCTTTTGAAGATCCAAACAAATTCCATTTTGAATTCGACGTTGTCTTTCAAGGATATGATTATATTTTTGATACTCAGAAATTGAAGATATTCCCTACTACTTTGAAGGGAACAACTTTGAGGTGGTTTAAAGGTTTAGGGGGAAAATATATTACAACATGGGATGACATGAAGGAGATTTTCCTTGAAAAATATCAAGATTACTGCAAATCCCGAGATATTAAGGAGGAATCTTTAAGATTGTGTAGAAAGGGGATGAGAACATTGACGATTTTGTGGAAAGATTCAAATACAGTATGCAAAGATCAGGCCATAGTGATCTGGATGAGGATATCTTAAAGATAATATTTCTTTGGGCACTAAGGGAGGAATCTTTGGAACACCTGAATGTGGTAGGAAAGGGAGACATTTCAAAGGAATAATTCGACACCATCTGTGAGTTGTCGATCAAATGTTCACATGGAACTGTGTGGCATAATAAAGGAGTATGAGCTCTCAAGACATCCAATAGTGGGGTTACAAAAGTAGAAATTGGAAACTTGCTGGATAATTTAAGGACTGATATTCTAAGCACATTGTCCTCACAGCTGGATGTTCTTCAGGAAGACAGAACAAATGGAAGTCGAGAAGGCAATGGCTATTTTATACCCTCAATGCAGGAAGAAGAACCCTCTAAACGAATGCCCACTCAATACTATTGAAACTTGCGCAATATGTGAGCATATTCATTCTACTAGCATGTGTCTATCTCTTCCTGGCTGAAGGCAGCTTTCCAGGGAGGAAATGAAGAGGTAGATCAGTTGTACTTCATGGGATCAAGGAAACCATGGCAACCATAATCACATAACATGTATAAAGGCATGCCTCAAGACACTTCTCAATATTTTAATAATTTGAATTATGGGCCTTAGTATGTACCTTTTTCACCTTCATGGACACAATACTATCAATATCCAATGCTCTGGCAATCATGGTCTCCCCAACCTGGCCCAACCCCTTCATGGTCCTAGAGCTGGCGTGGACCTCCTCTTCCTTCAGGATAATTCTCCTAGCCCATGTCACAACAACAGATATAACTTCTCTCTAATGCCTCTACCAATAATCCTCCTCTTCATCCAAAACTACGTGTTCATCCTACCCGAACCCAAATAATAAGGGGGCTCAATAGTTTGAGACACTCAACCTTCCTGCATACAATATTGCCACTGTGGAATGTAATGAACTGAATCTTTAGTCTAGTTGGGTGGTAAATACTCAGGCTTCACCAATAATTGTTGAACATATTGATGATGAAGCCTCAGAACCAGAACTTAGGAATCCCACTAGAACAACTGAGGGTGATTCACCGCAAGTTCCCATGGGACAACAACCCCCTTCTAAAACAACTGTTACTCAAGGATGTCAGATTGGTCCACCTCATCCTGAGATACTATCCTTAAAAAAACAAATTCCTCATCTTGGATTTGCATTTTTTGGGGAATTCCAAAACTTATTTGTCAAAACCCCCTTACCTCAGGCTATGAACAATGTAAACTTTGAAACGAGAACTATAAACTCAAAACGGGAACTCTTGCCAAAAAAACCCCGAAAAAACATCAAAAACAATGCTAAAAACGAAAAGTGTGTATACTAGAACGATGATTTTATTTTTTAGGGGTCAATTTTGAACATGTTTTAAAAATGGCAGTGACTACGAAATTTACTACGAAATTTTCGTGCAAAATATAGCTTTAAAATGAAAAAGTGATGATACTGGAACGATGATTTTTTTTTTAGGGTCAATTTTCAAACTTTTAAAAAAATTCTAGTAAAACCAAATTTTTATGTGCCAAACAAAGTTGTTATGAGGAAAAAACACATTAATGTTTTTGGTAGAATATCATTTTTTTTTCCTAAGTATAAATTCAACATGTTCTCAACCATAACTTTAACATCAACGGTGCTATGTTTTTTTTTTTTCAATCCCACCATCTACTTCATGAGTAACATATTTCAATCTCTTCATGTCAAACACCATCCATTTAATTAATGGTCTGATCAATAATCCAAATCTATTGCACGTGACAAGCTCCTACAATCTCTTATATAGAATCTACTTTATATATCAATGTTGTGTCACGAGCTTTCAGTTTGGCTATTCATTTCACGTTTACTGGTCTCTAAGTGAATTTACCAATTATTAACAATTACCAATTATTAACAAGTGATATAGAGGTAATTACATACTATAATTGGCTCAATTAAACTAGTCAACAGTTAATACTAATATGTACAATAGTTTAAAATCAATTTAACAATTAAAACTTCTTACAATGATAAAACTAGTTTTTTGTGTCTGCAAAAATTCAATTCAAAAAATATACTATTTGTAGAAAATAAATCTATTACTGGGCTACAATGTTGCTATATAAATTTACTATAACTACTTTTTATGAAATAATTGCAAGGGTTATTGAAAGAAACAAGGTATAACCACTAGGAAGAAAATAAGCTACATCTAATAAAATACAGTATGAATATGTTTTATAAAATACAATATAGTGGATAAAATAGAGTATAGCTATTTTACAAAAAAAAATTCAATAATTTACAAATATAAAAAAATGAAATATTTCCTAAGTTAGAAAATAACAATTTGAATTCATTGAAATATATATGGATAGAAAGAAAACATATTTATATATTTACACAGAAAAATAACTTAAAATTAGCATTACCACTTCTTTAGAGTCGCCCTTGCTCTAGAGTAGAATTGGTAATCACAAGCATACACACACTAACCAGCAAGATTGGAAGCAATTACTCTTTGAATTTCAGGCAAAAATGATTAAACACCAAAACAATAAAATCCCTTAAACTTAGTTCTCTTAATTTTTATACAAAAACTACTTAACTATAATAACTTCCTACTAAATTCTAGTGTTTTTCCCTTAGTGTCCAAGAATATGACCATTTCTAAGTATTTATACTTAGTACCAAGTAAACAAAACTAATTAAAACTTATTTCCTAGTATGAAGGAAGGCAAACACTTCTTAGTGAAAAAACATATAAGTATTTATACTTAGTATGAAGTACAACAAACTAGTTAACTAACTATTGCATCATGTGCTTATTTTAGCCTATAATTAAGCGAAATGGCATGAGGGGAATGACATTAAATTAACTAACTATTGCATCATGTGCTTATTTTAGCCTATAATGAAGTCAAATGGCATTAGTGGTCTAAAATAGTGGAATGAAAAATCTTAGGCTAACTTACGATTACAAAATTTTGAAATTACTATCAAACAAATTCAGATCTAAAAATATATAGTAATGGTTTAATCTTTTATAAATTATTCAACTACAGAAAAACTATGTTTTATACGGATGTTAAAGTTTTAAATGGCTTATGGCTTATGCTAGAAAACAATTCTTCAATGTAAACCTTCTCTAGCTCATGATTCCTCACTGATAACTTATTCTTCTAATACAAAACTTAATAATCCAATCACGGATAATGAGGATAAAATGGAAACAAAATGAAGAAAAACGGATAAGTAGCTTTATGTTGTAGTGGAGCTTAAAAATCTAGAAAATTGCCGACATTTTGAAAACTAATTGGGGGTTTTTGAATGTGTAACAGGCGGTGTAACATCCATGGATTATTTCCTCGAGAAGTTTTTTCCACATGTCTATTGATGAAAGCAGCATCACCTGCGTGAAACAGACCACTGCAAAATTGCAAATACGACAACCAATTGTTCACTGTTATATAAAAAGTTGGACTTATCTTGATTTTAATTTCCAGCGTAATCTCATACGAGTACATGTATCTACAGAATGATTTGAATGAAAATTTAACCCATGGTCTGTTCATGATAAACTTTGAAAATAAGAAAGATTTTAGTTTAAGAGAAACATATATTTCCATAATAAGAAGAAACAACGATTTACATATTACAAAACTACAACTCATACACAAACTGGATCCAACTCGTTAAACCTGCAGTTTGCACAAAATAATTACACAGTTCCTCTCAAGTCCAGACTTGATTTTCTCTTCTAAGCATTAATTTTGTAGTCACTAACCACAAAATCCATTCATGAAATCGTGATAGATTACAAGAGAATGGTTGTTAAAAAGAAGAAGTCACAGCTGTGCTTCCTTTCTGAGGCTCGGCTGTAGTTGTAGTTGTGGCGATGTAGGTGTCCTCGTAACAACAATAATTCCCTCCGAAGAATCCACCATGAATGAGTAAGATGTACCAGAGCTTTGTTCCACACAGAATAATAAGGAATGACTCCAACATTATCTGCACACACATGCAAAGTTACCCAATGTTAACAACAACTGCAAAAGCTAAAACATAATTAAAGGAATGAGGAGATTAGTGACCGTATGAATGTAATAGCGTATGAGTATTACATACCAGCTTTGTGTTTCGGTCGCCTATCTTGATCTCTTTGCATGCCAACCTGCAGTTTGTTAAAGAAAATTAATTAGCTCGTCCCCATTTCATGGATGAATCGGCTACCATAATTCTTATTGACTCATATCTATATATAAATTTTACCTCACGAAGAGGAACTCCTGTTATAAAATCCGCTTAATATCATATTGGATGCCCAGTAATCATTGTTTGGGGTGCGCACTTCAAAAAGTCTCGAGAATTACTCTAGAAACTACTGAAGTCTAGCATACTGTCCTGTAAATCTTTGTTACAAGCCACGCAATTTTCTGGTAGGAAATCAGATATTTGTAGCGAGAACTCGTGCCAAAGAATTTTGGACACTAAGCTTAGATATTTTGAATGTTGGTGATTTTTCTTTTAGCCTTTCAAAATGATGAGTTCAATATATTATTCAACATATATTACTGTCGACCCAGTGGATCTACAACAATAATTTCAACTATTAATCATTTCACAAACCCCTTGCCAACTATATGTCCAATGATTGAAAATATACCATGATAAAAAATTACTCCCAATTAACATAAATATCCTTTCCTAGTTACGCAGAATTGTTGTAGTACTATACTCTCACTGAGTGCATTCCTCTTTTAGAAATAAATACATCAGCTTGTTTAAAATCATCTACACTACGATACCATGAAAAATCACATGCAATCGAGGGCTTACCCTTGAATCTCTTCCCCAAAACATATTCAAACTTCGCACGATGTAGGCAGCTCTCGGCCGAAATGACTTTAACCATATAAATTGTGAAAGGTACTAATAAAATCAAGAACGGAGATAAATCCCTCACAAGCGATAACATTGCACGATGTGAAATATTAGCATTGCTATAATCAAGATCTGGATTCTAGTCTGGGAAAAAGGGGAGTTGTAAGGAAAATTATCGTGTCACAACTCTGACTACCAAGGACTACAGTATAGGCAATCAACAAGCACTGGACGAATATAATAGAGAATTGAGTTATGCAAATGTGCAATTCTGAATTCACATTACTTTTATTAATATTCAAGGAATGGTAAAAGCATTAGAAAAATAACCAAATGCAGTATAGCTTTATGACAGAAGTTGTAACAGAACAAAATAAATAAAATAATAATTCACATAAAAATACACACACACACATATATATATATATATCATTGACCACATATAAGAAGTCATCCTATACATTTGGAAAATAAAATAATATAAAATATATATTTTTTCGCGTGAAGTGTTCTTAGCTTTTTTAAGTTATGTTCTCATTAGAATTTTAAAACGAGTGATCATCTATTTATGTGTAAATAGTTTGTATCCGGTAATACCGTATATTATTAACAATGTATATTAAACTTGGTAATTCACAAGAATGAATTAAATATATAACGACATATATATAATATTTAGTACACTATTATTACTTTATTGAAAAGTAATACATAACAGTAGAGTTGTACATATTGATTTCCTTATTTATGAACCACTTTATTCAGATTTGAAGCTTTGAAATGTGTCCCATTGATTTTTCTCTGTGTAGTAAAAATAGTAAAAATAATTCGATTGGGTCACAGCATGAAGTTGTAGTGGTAGCGAAATGCTCAACAATTACATGAAGAGGTGAGCCACAATTCTAACGTCGTCGGAGTTGGACGAAAATTTTCCATCATAGAAGAAGTCGTTATCTCCCGAGTTATCACATCGGCTATGCGAATTATAATGGCAATTATCACTAGATACATGAAGTTTCATTCGATATGCGAGTTATCACCATTTTAAATGCAATCTGTGAAGGATATGCAAGGTATCAAGCATTTTTTGGGGCGATTTGTAGCAGATGGGGCGATTCTAAGAATCATTAGGTGGTGGGGCGATTCTAAGAATCCCCCACCACCCGACGATTCTCACATCTATGCTGCCAATTTAAACAGTCAACACAACCTCCAATTCAACCTACTAGAATAGCACGTAAAGAAGGCTTTAGTGCACATGCAGCTCAAAAAAAGACAAGTGTATGTGGCAGAAAATTAAACACAGGTTTGGAGGAATTTGTCTCCTCTCATCTCCACTTTTTTACGCACATGTACGCAACAACACATGTTTGAAAGCTTCCATGTAGTCACCATAACAACTACATGCATATCTTCTACAACACCTTACACAACAGTTGGTTGGCTTGACTGTTCGGGGTGTCAACATAAGTTTGAGACTCAGTTTTACCTGGGAGTTGGGAGGCAGTCTTACGTGGGAGTTTGCCTCCTCATGCACCTATCATCGATCACACTTGGCAGTCCATCAAATTAGCATATGAAGAAAAATATATACACGTAGGAAAAAAATAAAGTTCCATGCAACAGTTAGATAACAAGGCAGATTTCACATAAAACTAAAATGTGACTTGATGAATAGTTTTTGCATGCTCCCATGCTAAAGCTAGAACCATCTGAAAATTGCTTTGAAGAACAAGAATTGGATGAAGACAATGAGTTTTGTGAGCATCTGGTTGAATCCTGTTGCGATGTGAATTTTTTGATTTGGGTTGTGCATTGAAAGAAGAAAGAAATTTGATGTTGTTTTGCAAGCTTATAAATGTGATCCTATGGATGTGCTTATCTAGCTTTCTAAAAGGTATAAGGTAGTAAATTTTCCATGTGTTGCTATAAAAAATAAGTATGGCAGTAAGAAAGACTCCCCAAGCTTAGATCAACCCTGCATCTTGTCTAGGGAACTGCCGGAGCTTGACATAGTATAAGAGAATGGTGGGGCGAGGCGGTGGCAGGGAAATTCTAAGAATCGCCCCACCACCCGGCGATTCTCACATCTATGCTGCCAATTTAAGCAGTCAACGCAACCTCCAATTTAGCCTGCTAGAATAACATGTAAAGAAGGCTTTAGTGCACATGCAGCTCAAAAAAAGACAAGTGTATGTGGCAGAAAATTAAACACAAGTTTAGAGGAAGTTGTCTCCTCTCATCTCCACTTTTTTACGCACATGTACGCAACAACATATTTTTGAAAGCTTCCACGTAGTCACCATAACAGCTACATTTAGATCTTCTACAACACCTTACACAACATTTGGTTGGCTTGACTGTTCGAGGTGTCAACAGCAGTTTGAGACTTAGTTTTACGTGGGAGTTGGGAGGTAGTCTTACATGGGAGTTTGCTTCCTCATGCACCTATCATCAATCACACTTGGCACTCCATCAAATCAACATATGAAGAAAAATATATACACGCAGGAAAGAAATAAAGTTCCATGCAACAGTTAGATAACAAGGCAGATTTCACATAAAATTAAAATGTGACTTGATGAATAGTTTTTGCATGCTCCCATGCTAAAGCTAGAACCATCTAAAAATTTCTTTGAAGAACAAGAATTTGATGAAGACAGTGAGTTTTGTGAGCATCTGGTTGAATCCTGTTGCGATGTGAATTTCTTGATTTGGGTTGTGCATTGAATGAAGAAAGAAATTTGATGTTGTATTGCAAGCTTATAAATGTGATCCTATGGATGCGCTTATCTAGCTTTCTAAAAGGTATAAGGCAATAAATTTTCAATGTGTTGCTATAAAAATAAGTATGGAAGTAAGAAAGACTCCCCAAGCTCGGATCAACCCTGCATCTTGTCTAGGGAACTACTGGAGCTTGACATAGTATAAGAAGAATGGTGGGGCGAGGCAGTGGTGGGGTGATTTTGAGAATCACCCCACCACCTGGCGAAGCTCACATCTATGCTGCCAATTTAAACAGTCAACGCAACCTCCAATTTAGCCTGCTAGAATAGCACGTAAAGAAGGCTTTAGTGCACATGCAGCTCAAAAAAAGACAAGTGTATGTGGCAGAAAATTAAACATAGGTTTGGAGGAAGTTGTCTCCTCTCATCTCCACTTTTTTACGCACATGTACGCAACAACACATGTTTGAAAGCTTCCATGTAGTCACCATAACAGCTACACGCAGATCTTCTACAACACCTTACACAGCAGTTGGTTGGCTTAACTATTCGAGGTGTCAAGAGCAGTTTGAGACTCAGTTTTACGTGGGAGTTGGGAGGAAATCTTATGTGGGAGTTTGCTTCCTCATGCACCTATCATCAATCACACTTGGCAGTCCATCAAATTAGCATATGAAGAAAAATATATACATGCAGGAAAAAAATAAAGTTCCATGCAGTAGTTAGATAACAAGGTAGATTTCACATAAAATTAAAATGTGACTTGATGAATAGTTTTTGCATGCTCCCATGCTAAAGCTAGAACCATCTCAAAATTGTTTTGAAGAACAAGAATTGGATGAAGACAGTGAGTTTTGTGAGCATCTGGTTGAATCCTGTTGCGATGTGAATTTCTTGTTTGGGTTGTGCATTGAATGAAGAAAGAAATTTGATGTTGTATTGCAAGCTTATAAATGTGATCCTATGGATGTGCTTATCTAGATTTCTAAAAGGTATAAGGTAGTAAATTTTCCATGTGCTGCTATAAAAATAAGTATGGCAGTAAGAAAGACTCGCCAAGCTCAGATCAACCCTGCATCTTGTCTAGGGAACTGTTGGAGTTTGACATAGTATAAGAAGAATGCAATCGAGGGATTACCCTTGAATCTCTTCCCAAAAACATATTCAAACTTTGCACGATGGAAAACTTACCAGGTGACTTGAGTAAGATGTCAAAGTTGAGAAGACTGTCACTGCAATGCTCTCACTTGGTTAAAATGGGGAGCAGTTTTTGTGATCTTCAAAATCTGAGGTATCTTCAATTGTGTGGGTGCAATAAGTTGGAAGAAATTCCACATTTGCGATTTATGGTTGTCCCATGCTGAGGCAGCTTCCCAAAGAATTTGGTTGCAGAGGGGCATTTCCTTCATTGGAAATATTTTATCTTGCTCTTTTACCGGAATTGGAAGAGTTACCAGTGGTAGAAGTGGAGGCAATGCCTTTACTCCAAGTTTTGACTATAATGGTATGTCCTTCTTTAAAAATATTATTAAAAAGTTATTTATGGTTAAAAACACTTAAAACAATAAAAATTTACAGTGACCCAATATTAATAAAAAATTTAAACAATTATAATGAAAATAAAATAAAGGTGGTGACAAAGCCTATGCACAACATTCAAAAAGTTTTGGAAACTGTATCAATTATCAGCGGAAGTGAAGATAGTTCTGGAATTGGCTCTTATAGCACAGAAACTTGGGGAAACGATGATTTCCTATCCGTTATAACTCCCCTTTATGAGACATATTGAATATATATTTTGTATGTGACTTTCCCCTTATTGACATATGTTCAATATATATCTTTTGTATGAGATTTTTGTGTGTAAATTCAGTATATATATGAATGAAAATTGTAATATTATCAAAGGTTTTGTGTTTCTTTTCTGTGATTTTGACGTAAATCATATATTGTTTTATATAATATTATTATTAGATTTAAATGCTATTTAAAAATTATAAAATAATAATTTGTTAAGTGAGTAATATTATTATTGGATTTAAATGTTATTAAAAAATTATAAAATAATAATTTGTTAAGTGAGAATCATGATAAGAGATATATTTATAATTGAGTAGAGTATAATGTAAAATGCTATAAGATAACAAATTTAATTAGCTATTTTAATATATAATTTTTATTTGTGAAAAAATAGAATGTTTCTCTAAATTGTAATATATATTTCTAAAATTTTAATAATTATGAATAATAATTGGGTCAAGGATTTCATCTTATGACCTTTTGTTTGTAATTCACAAGGCTCAGCCATTTGATCTAACTCACTATATTGGATGTGTCATTGTTTATACTATATGAATTCCTAAGTTTGTCATTCTAAAGCTCAAACCAAAGACTCTTACCATTATTTTTGAATTTACAAGAACAAACATGTGCTATTAACATGCACACTAATAACATGCATTGTCTTTTATTTACATAAAACCCTAACTATGCCAAGCTTCCCTCACCTTTACATGTTTGGAAATGAAATCTTAACCTGAATACCTATCTTAACATTAACATCTATCTTCCTCTCCAACCATGGCAAAGGTCCATGGTTCATCTCCTTCTTTAAAAACTACTTAGTGAAGATAGTTTTGGAAGTGATTTTTATAGATTTTATAGTACACAAACTTGGGGAAACTAGGATCTCTTATCCTTTACGAAGTCCTTTATTGACATATGTTGATATACATTTTAGGAGGTGGTTTCAACAACCGAGATTCTCCACAAACAGAATGCGGTGTTTTACATTATTAACATGGAAAATCCATCGGAAAATATTTCCTACAGACTTAACCACACACTAGTCCTTTAACCCAATGGTTTGTTTTAACATAGAGAATTGGTGTATTTCCAATAGAGGTTATTGGGCCTAAATAATACATGGAAACAAACCTTACAAACATGGCACGAAACTTCTTTAGCTGCGTGTGGAAACCAACGGTTTTTACTATCGGTGTTTCCAACCATCAGCGGATAGTCCTAAGCCCAAACAATCAGGCACTCTATGATACAGCGGACACGCCAGGCTATAGGACACAACATATAAAGCATTGCATCATATAGTTTCCGTTGCAAATCACAATCGACACTTTCCCTCAAAGGATATCAAAGTCCATACAACTGCGATAGCAGTGGACCTGTCAGGGTTATACAAGATGGAAGCAGAAAATATTGTGGAAGAAGACAATGATGAAACTCTAGAGGACGAAGAGTTTGGATTACGTGACATTGTTGATAACATTTTTGTTATGCTTGGAAATCAAGCTTTGCAATGTTTTGACTTTGACATTTTATGAGAAGAATAAACACTCAATTAAGGTTGTTATACGTTCAATATTTGTAATATGTGATTTTCGCATTAATTTTTATGTTAATCATTATTTTTTGAAAAAAAAGTGATTATTATTCTTTTTTTGACATGAAATTCATAAAAGAACAACTATTATTTAACCATTTTTAGTTAAATTTTTCGTATAAAAATTGTGATTTTGACATGTCAATTCTAGCAAAAAATTATCAAAATGTGTAGTTTTTTAGTTATATTTATGTTAAAAATGGTTACTTTTATGTCCATTGTTAAAAAATATTGTTTTTTAGAAACAATTATTTCATGTGGATTGAAAAATTAATTAAGGATGTATAAATATGTAGAATATCAAAAATTCAAAATATCGACCTTCTAATTTAAAAATGCAAAACAATAAAACCTCACTACAAAAAAATTAAAATTAAAATAAAAAACAAGAAAATATGAAGAAAACAACCACTTCAAAAATTATTAAATTTACAAAATAATTATTTACATTTCATACATTAGAAAATTTAAAGTCAAAAAATAGGTCTTTTAAAAAAAGGGTCTGATGCAGAATACCCACTTTTTTAAATCAACATGAAAATCACTACCATTCTAAAATGTAATGTACATAAAAAAAAAAATAAAGTGTCAAAAACTATTCTCTAAAAAAAACATGTGTGTTCTGCATCACCCCTTTTCAAAATGAGGTCACTTTTTTGCTATCTCTACGAAATAGGTAACAATATCGGTTCTCATTTCAAAATTTACATTATTTATGAAGGATGTACTGATTTATGCCAACATGATCAAATAATTTTTTTCTAAGAAACATGGAAGAAAATCAAAAGTTCCACTCACTACCCATGTCATGGAGAAATTATCAGATATAATGTTGGGAAAGCCTACACCTATTAAATATGGAGATCTAGGGAACTTGATTCTTACAGTATAAATTAATGGAGTTGATATCCCAAATGTGTTGGTAGACCTAAGAGCTTCAATTAACATTATAATTTATACAATTGTACTTACCTTGGTCTTGCTTGATCTTAAACCAACTCCTACAGTCTTAGAACTTGCAGATCGATCCACTGTATGGCTAGTAGAGAAGTTAGAATATTTGATTATCTTTGTAGATTCGTGGCAATACTTTTCGATCTTCTGGTGTTGCATACCCAATCTCTAGCAGGGGAACATCCTTTTATTTTAGGAATACCATGGCTTGTGACCACCGATGCTTATATTAGGTGTCAATTGGGAAATATGGTAATATCTAATGGGGAAATCACAAAGAACCTTATCCTTTATTCCCCCCTACAGAACCAAGTTCATCAGTTAAACTATGACTTACCTTAATGCAAAAATATCCACCTACGAAGGAGCATGAACCTGAAAATGAAGATATTAGATCAATTATTACCATCAGTGAAGCCCTCTGTTTTAAAGATGAAACAGAAGATGATGTTATTAACACATTTATCAGTATTCCCAACTCTGTTTCTGATTCAACCCACCAGTTATTAGAATCTGTTATGAGTTGCATCATTTAGGAAATCATTGAACCAAAAACCGAAGTTGAAAACATTCCTGTCATTTCACCCCATAATAGTATTGTTGTAGAAATTGATCCAGGGAAAACGTTGAACATTAATCCTAACCTTTCACCTTCCCTGTCTAAACAGCTGCTAAAATTCCTTCGGGATCAAAAGAAGGGTTTTGCTTGGGAATATACAGGTATGAAAGGGATCCTTTCTAATCTATGTACCCATCACATATACATAAAAGAAGAATGTCGACTTGTTAGACAACCACATAGAAGGATGAATCCTACCTTGAAGAACATTGTCAAAGAAGAACTATAGAAGCTACTAGATGTGGGGTTTATTTATCCAATATTAGATAATCAATGGGTATCCTCACTAGTCACTATTCTGAAGAAAAATGGCAAGTGGAGGATCTATGTTGATTATAGGGAATTCAATAAAGAAACTCAAAAATACCACTTTCCCTTACCCTTTATTGACCAAGTCCTCGATAGATTAGCCAAGAAGAAGTTCTTATCCTTTCTAGATGAATTTAGTGGATATAGCTAGATCCATATAGCTCCTAAGGATCAGGATAAAACTACTTTTCTTGCCCCTTGGGGAACCTTCGCATACCAATTCCTTCCATTTGGCCTCTGTAATGCGCCCACTACCTTTCAACGAGAAATACGTGGAATTTCTTATGATCTAGTTAATGATAATGTTGAAATCTACATGGATGACTTCACCCCATACGAGGATTCTTTCAAATAAGGTATTGAAAACTTAGAGAAATTACTTAAACGATGCAAACATACAAATGTTTCTCTTAGTACAATACAATGCCACATGATCATGGAAGAAGGAATAGTTTTGGGATACCTGCTTTTAGCTGTAGGAATATGGGTTGATCCTGCCAAGGTAGAGGTATTCTTAAATTTTCCTACACCAAATACACCAATGATAGTATGTAGCTTTATTGGTTATGATGGCTATTATAGACATTTTATAGAAAAATTTTATAAGATAACATTTTCACTTTTCCAATTATTACCTAAAGATGCAGAATTTGTGTGGACAGATGCATGTGAAGCAACTTTATTGGAAATCAAAGAACTAGTTTTTAAAGCTATGATATTACGTGGTCCTGACTGGAAAATCCCTTTTCATATCTCCACAGATTCTTCTCATACAAAAGTAGGAGTAGTCGTGGGACAACATGAGGAAAAGAAACCATATGTGATTTACTGTGTCAGCAAGAAGCTAACTCTTGCTGAACTGAACTATACGGTAACTGAAAAAAGAGTTTTTGGGTGTTATCTATGATATTAACAAATTTTTGCATTATATTATAGTGCATCCCACTTTCATGCACATTGATCATTAAGCTATTAGGTATCTAATGAATAAACTAATAACTCATGGTTGAATTACAAGTTGGTTGTTGTTGATACAAGAATTTGATATTACCATTGTAGATAAACCATGAAAAGATAAT
The DNA here is from genome assembly GCA_000404065.3 of Pinus taeda. Lineage (NCBI taxonomy): Eukaryota > Viridiplantae > Streptophyta > Pinopsida > Pinales > Pinaceae > Pinus > Pinus taeda. The sequence goes on from APFE030877576.1 coordinate 59,451, forward strand.
ATAGTAGCATATTTTCAATCTAGGCTGAATACTAATGATGAAGATACACCTATAGAGGATATTTTTCTGAATGAACATCTTTTTGCAATTTGTACTCACACTTTGTGGTATGCAAATATTGCTAACTATATTGCTATAGGAAAATTCCTCATCATTTGCCATACAGAGAGCAGTGAAAAATCATCCATCACAGTGCCTGTTACTCATGGATAGAGGGATACCTCTTCTATACGGGACTTGATCAGCAAATCTGGCATTGTGTAGGTGAAGATGACATCTATGAAATTCTTAAAGCTACCCACAATGGCCCTTACGGGGGGGTGGTTTTTCCGACAAGCGGACATGTCATAAGGTGTTGTAGATGGGATACTATTAGCCCTCTATCTTTTATGATGCAAGGAAAAATGTTCGAGGGTGTGATAGTTGCCAATGGATGGGTTAGCCTAGTTGGTCAGATGATATTCCATTACAACTTCAATTAGTTCTTGAGCCCTTTGAGAAATGGGCTATCGATTTCATTGGGTCGTTCAATCCTCCTTCACATCATAAATTTCACATTCTAGTTTGCACAGACTACATGACAAAGTGGGTATAAGCCAAAGCTATCACAAAATCCACAAAACTTGTTGTCTTAGACTTTTTATTCGAAGAATTTTTCGCTCAGTACGAAGCTCCTAGAGAGATAGTTTCAAATGGAGGGGCGCAGTTCACATCATATCTAATAGAAGTGCTCATGAAGAAGTATGGAATCAAACATAGGGTGATATCTCCATATCATCCTTAGGTGAATGGTCAAGTCGATAGCACAAATAAGGTAATGTAGAATATCCTCACAAAGATTGTAGAAAACCATCATCGAAACTGGGCTGAAAAACTTCCTGAATTAGTTTGGGCATATAGAACAACATGGCGGAATACAACATGATTTTCACCGTACGAGCTTGTCTATGGGAAATCTCCTTTGTTTCCAGTGGAATTCAAAATTAAGACGCTGAAGACATCTCTTGAAGTAGGTTTGGATCTTTCAGTAGCCAGGAAACACTGATTGGAACAACTAAATGAGTTAGATGAAATTTGTATTGATAGTTGTACATAATACTGTTGCAATTCAACAACAACGAACCAAATGGCACGAAAAATTCATCAAGAAAAAGGTGTTTCAAAGAGGAGATTGGGCATTTCTCTATGACTCTCGATTCAAGGACTTTAAGGGGAAGCTCTGCTCTAGATGGATAGGACCGTATGAAGTTGACACAGTGTTTGATAATGGGATTGTTAAACTTGTAAAAATTGATGAGGCATATACTCCTTTGCTAGTAAACAAACATCACCTCAGAATGTATCACTGTCTAGCCTCTAGGGACTCCTTTATTAAGCATTTCTATGATAACTTTGGTTTTGAAATTGTTTGTGCAGAGAAATCTTCCTTTTCACCTCTTATTATATATAGTATATATATATATATATAATTTATAATATATATAATATATATGTATATATATATATATATATATATATATATATATAATATAAAACGTTGTTATTACTCTATCAATACTTTATTTCTTGTGAGTGTTGTTACTCCGCTGGTGTTGTTACTCCGTTGATGTTGATACTTCATCGATGTTGTTACTCCAATGGTGTTATTCCTCCGTCGATGATATTACTTCGTCGATGTTGTTACTTCGCCAATAATATTAATTTTCTGGTGTTGTTCCTCTGCTGATGTTGTTACTTCGCTGTTGTTGTTACTCCACCGATGTTGTTACTCCTTCAGTGTTGTTACTCCTTTGGTGTTGTTACTTTTCCAATGCTATTACTCCACCCATGTTGATACTCCGTCAAGGTAAGTCGCCAGGTACGTCCCCAACTGAGTTCATGGATTTGATTTGTATTTCACTTATGACATGACTAAACACAACTGAGAATGGTCATCCCTTAGTTCGGGGGAGGTATCACATTTAATGTTAAATATATTGTATTCAATAGAAATAATATCAAACCATTATTGTTATTAATCCTCGCACCAAATCGTACATGCCACAATCATTATCACCGTGATCTATATCAATTTGTGATCCCCCACCATACCATACACACTTATCCACAAATATTGGAACTTGAATCATGTACGATATCATTAATTTGTGGTATTTTCCAATGAGTTGGATTAATTATTGTAATCATCACAAATTTACCATTGGTTTTCCCATAACCTTTGTTTGTATTTCCCTGTCACCGCAACTTTACTAGCTAACACCCCCTCAATGGTTTTGCTGCTACTTTGAGTGCTGCTACAAAGAAACTGGCAGAATGGGTGGTCAAGTTGTTCAGCATGAGCCAGAAGATATAGTGCAGGTTCGACATCAATCGGATGTATGGTAGGTTTTTCATGATGTTGGATGGCACACCTACTTTGAGAGGTTGTAGGGGTTCCATGAAGGCATTACAGTCAAGTTTGAATTGAATTTGGAAGGGAATTATTCCATAGTCTATGGGTTGGACATTCCTGTAACATAAGATATTATATCGACTATTAGTGGATTTCTACAAGGAGGGCATAAATGGTTTTACCAGAGAATGCCCTTGCCATAATTTACAGAATTGGTCTGACAAGTAGGAGAAGCTGTGGTTCAGAAGGGGAGAGGATATGATCTAAAATATTTGGCACACCCATGGGCTGAGGTTGCATACTTCGTCATTCGATACATCACTTGTGAAGGTAGACTTTCCACTCTGTTTAAATATCATTTTAAGCTTCTTGCATGTTTTCAGTTCCATCAAGTGCATTCTCTAGATATTCCATTTTTCCTTTGGAACAATCTTCAGTTAATGGAAAGGTCTACACACCGATCGCACCAAGCATCGGAATTCCTCACAAACCATGGGTTTTTCAGGCTACTGGTGGTGCATGCCCTATCATAGACCCCGTGACTTGGCCATAATTCATTTATTTATCAGAATAATATATTGTGGCTGTGATGCGAGGAAGGGTTAAGGAAGAATTGTTGGTAGAGGAAGGAGCCACAGTCGATGTTGTTACATAAGAACCAACGTCAATTGTTGAAAAATGGGGGAATTGGGGGAACAAGTGATGGAATAAGAAGAGGAATAATTTTTGGTAGATGAAGGAGCCGTAATCAATGTTATTACACGAGAACTAGCATCAACTGCTGAATAATTGGGCGAGTTAGAGGAACAAGCGACAAAAGAAGCAGAGGAAGGAAGGGAGGAAGGAAGGACATAACAACTAGCTAATATAGGGGATGGAGACGTAATTGGAGAAATTGAGGTAGAATGCATCAGAATAATGGAAATTGAGGAGGTTACCTCTAGTTCTCTGCTCCCCATCTCCCTATCAAAAGGGGCAAGGAAATTCTGCTCTCCTGCCTACACAGTAAGAGAAAGAATCTTTCCTTCGGTATTAAAGTTTTTAGGAGAAATTACAAGAGAAAATATCACTATTAACACTACAACATGATAACCAATGTAAACTACTGAGCCAATGGAAGAAGAAGTAACCCTTGACAGTGCTACACAAGAACTAGTGTCGATTGGAGAAAAAATTTAAGAAATTATTGTCGACACTGTTACACAAGAACTAGCGTCGATTGGGGAGAAAATTGAAGAAATCATTGTCAACGCTGTTACATAAGAATCAATGTTGACTGACGAGGAAATTGAAGAAATAATTGTTGACACTGTTACATAAGAACCAATGTCGACTAGTGAGCAATATGAAGAAATTGTTGTCGATATTGTTTCACTAACACCCCTGAGTAGTTGGAAAGAGATATGGTTGTTGGTACCGACCCACTACGGTCAAAATCAATTCCTGAGAAAGTGGAAGGAGAAAATAGGGCAACAGAGCGACCACAAGAAGAAAACATTGAAGATACTACTCCTAAGGGACTTACAATGGCTTCAGAACCATTTGGAGGAAATGTGGAGGTACTAGTACCTACAGAAGAAGGCACCTGAGCCACCCCTCAATTTGTTGAACAAATTGAAGAGACAAGGGTAAAATAGGAACCAGATGATGATTTTGTTGATGTCAATCTGCCAAATTCAACACCGACCATGAGATTGATGGAGGATATTGTTATTAAACAAGAATTCATTAAACAATGTGCAAAAAAGAGAGACCCCATCTAGGACAAGTACCAGTCGCTGTTCAGAGAAAACATGCAATTAAAAATGGAAATTACGAAGTTGAGGAGGAAAGTATTACACTTATGGAGACGAGAAAAAAGAAAAAGAATAACGTTGGTCAAGTTGTCATGACTCCTAGAGTCGAAACAAATTCGGCAGTAGTACAAACAAAAGATAGACCGACGACCTTAGCAACCACACAAAATGAGTCATTTATGCATTTGATCGAGTCTCGGGAGTTTTTGCAAACCGTAGAGATTCAAAAATGGAAAATCACTACGTCTCGTATTCAATGGGGATCTATCTCTCTAGAAGATTACCAAGAATAAGTGAAAGGAATTTGGGAACAACCTACAAGAGTGGTGGCTAATCATGTCACCCAGATAGAGAAAGCTAAGAAGAAACAAGAAAAATAACAAAAAATGATTGAAGAATTAAAAGTGAAAGTGTAGTTACTGAAGGCTAATAAGGATGAAATGGTCACCCTAACGCAACAGGTAATGGCATGGCAACCTCCTGGTAGTAGCTATGTTGTTTCTTCACGAAAAATATTTGTTTATGTGTCTGGAAAGTACCCACCAGGAAATTAGCCATGACATGGGAGATCTTATGCAGTTCTTGCGGATCCCGAGGGCTCACAATCTACTGAACCACATGTGGGAGACATTCAACTCAGAGAATTTACTTCCTTCATGATTAATCAGGTTAAATGGAAGAAAGCCTTCAACACGTTTAAAGAGAATCAAGAAAATCAAACATTCGTGATTAGAATGGAACATTGTCAATCAGTGGACATTTGTAATAAACATCACACCTTTCTATAGCTGGAAGGAAGAAAAGACCAGATGTTGACAACACAGAAATGGTGCGTTGACATGTGTACAAGGAAAATCCTTACTTGTCAGGAGGAAGCCTGGGATGCCGGTAAGAGATGATGGATGTTTTCATCATCAACAATGAGGGTACGTGAACCTTTTATGGCCCCTAATCTCAGTCAGGATTTGGAGCGAAGTACGCAATATATTGCATGCATCCAACACTGTGGGACCCAGTGGATAGGTTTGAGATTTCAATTTCCCAGTATTTCACTGCCTTCTGAGTAGTACACACCAGCTTATGTAACAATAAAATATTGGTGGAAGTACATCATTTGTGCCGATGGTTTCAAACTTCCCGGGACAAAAATGCCCACGAGATATGACCTTGCACAACTTCATGCCAATCACAGTGGTTCCAACCCAGACCTGCACAAAAAACAAGTTGCATGAGGACACATAGAAAATCTAGTTGGGGGAGATGTTGATTGCTAAATTTTCCTACTTTTTACCTACCTTTTTACCCCTTTCCTTCACCTATTTCATGTCGTTGCAACGCTAATTTATATCTCAAGCAATGAAGTTATATCTATTTGTCATGTCTTTCTGAATTATTAATCAATGAAGTGTAGTCCTAGGGGAGTGTTGCTTATGCGACTTGATAACCCATGTTTCTTTTCATATTTGAAAGGATGATGATCAGTAGAATACAATTCAGCGTATGGTTTTAAGCTAGTACCATTACCTTAGGATGATGGCTGTAACGATGATTCTGCCCAAGAGAGTCCGTTGGAAAAATATATTTGTTATCTTCATATTCTATTTATGTCTCAATTATCGTTGTGTATTTGTAGGCAAAAAATTGTCATAATCTTTGGGTATCATTGATAATATCTTTGTAATATTGAATTGTATAAGTAAGGTTACGGGTTGGAAAAGCTAGTTGCCTCTAAAGAGAGATATGAGAGTTTTGAGCTTGTAACAACAGACTTCTGTAATCTTATTTTGATTAATGAAATATTGATATTCTGAGTATTCAATAGTCTTTGATATTTTACCACAACCCTGATCAAAGAGTTGGGCCCACTCTCTTGACTAGGTGTTGTTGGATTAGTGGTGCGCATAGATTTATCTTATTTTATGTTTATTTCTTTATCGTTGTAATGGTTCACTAAGTTCTGTTGTTGTGAATCTTAACTTGTTGTTACTTTGATTGATGTTACTATTATTGCTTTTTGTTACACATTGTTATGTTGTTGATTGAATTCTCAATGCTGGGTAGGTAAACTATGGACTGCACAGACATTGCATGGTAGCCTTGGAATAACTAGACGAGCCCCAGGTTTACAATTAATGTGGAAAATGGTGAATTCTATAATTCATATCTGAACACCGACAACTGTCAGAAAGTGACATTGATACATAGATACATACATACATATAAAAATTAGCATAAAACAATCATGGGCTTGTAAGACAACAACATACATACAGACATATATATACATATAAATGTTAGCTCTAATAATCATGATCCATGGCGACCCTGTCAGACATGACATGCATACACACCTACATGTATACATATATAAACATAAGCATAATCGTAATCATAACATAATTACTAGATATCAAAGTCAAGGTTAAAAGAACTCCCTTTATCCATGCACATCATGCACAACATTGAGAATAATCGTTCCCAACATAGACAAGGTATCTGATGTCTTAGATCCATTCACTTCACCTTTCCTAATACCTTTCTCGTGACTATTTTTCCATTGTCCATTTACACCAATGGACTGAACCAATCTAATCAATTCTCATAGTCTTACCTTCTGTTGTACTTACTCGTGCAAAGATCTTCATCTGAATCTCACATTACTTGTTGGGTACCACATAGTTCTCCTAGAGCTCCATCAACTTTCTTCTTTCCTAAAAAATTCCCAAGATTCAAAACTTAAAATGCAAGCACAAGAAACAAGCAAGAAGAAAACCATGAAAACCAAAAGAAATATGACCCCAAAAAAAAGTGGCATGATCATGCACTAGACACAATCAAAATTGCAAATTAAGTGCAACAATCACAAAATACCAAAAGCATTATACTAACAAAAAACACTATGACTCAATCGACATCGTTCCTAAAGAAAGCTCGACTTGAGCCTTCTTCAAGATTTCATGGCAACCTCTCTTTCCATGCAACTCCCAGTATCATGTTGTCATTAACAAATAAATGTTAGTGCATAAATAAACATAAAAATACACTAGTTACCTCATCTTATTGTTTCAAGAAAGTTTCTTGCAACTGAACACATCCACACCATCTCTCAAGGGACTCCAATCCTTTGACAAATCTACCTGTAACTAAAGACTAGTTAATATACCTATCAAGTACATATTCATGAATATAGCATGTATCCACATAATGTCAGACATGATTAAGGTTAAGAATACTTCTTGTAGGCAAAAAAATCATTCGTTTGGAATTGGGTTTTCCAAACATAGGCGAAGGAATTCTCACCCAATTCCTTTCTTTGACCTTTTCCTTGCTGCAATTGAGTGTTACTGTGCACTGTCACATCAACTGGCTATTAGTGATATAAACGCATCAACTATTACCTTGTCAGGCTAATACCAACATGCTTCCTGCAGCTGCTCACACATGTCAACCAAATGTTCCAACTATCAATAGAATCATGTGTATCAATTTTAAATCAACCTTTACCAAGACTAACAATCATATCATAATCCATAGTCAACTCATAGTCATTAGACATAATGCTACAACTATCACCTACTTACACTCAAGTACATATCAATTGTCCTAAAACATATGTATTAGTACAATCATCTTAAAACAAGATCATTTGAACACATAATCATATTATGTAATTCATCAAACATTCGACCAACTTGTAGCCATACCATGTTAAATAAATGAACTAGACAACATATCGAATAGTCAAGTACCAAATATACAACATAATCAAACTCATACCTTAATGTATCTCAGGGGAGGTGATCTTGTCCGCACAACCAATCCAAGTTAGAACGATAAAAATTCACAACATATCAACTCAAACATAAATCATGATATCCATAACAATAACTAACTAACATGTTCACATCATAAGATCATAAGAATTTGTCGTTCGTGCATAACAATCACATATGTACGATCAATATAGATTAGCATGACACCATATCACAAATATGTTGGATCATACCTTAATGATGTAGGCGACTAGGTATTTTTATGGCTACAACCATACAAACAAATTTCCCTCAAAAAAGCTAAGAAGGATAATAAATTATCGCCCAAGTATTATGGTTCTTACAAGGTGTTGTAAACAATTGGTACAATGAAATTCAAATTAGAGTTGCCTACATCTTCTCGAGTACACCTAGTTTTCCAATGTTTCATGCTTAAAGAACATTATCGGTGACAAGCTCCCAGTTCAAACAATGTTGTTAGAACTTGACGAAGAAGGAAACATAATATTTGAGCCCGAAGCAGTCACAGAAACAAGAACCCGAAAACTATGAAATCGATTAATTCTAGAGTATCTCATTAAGTAGAAGAACTTACCCGTTGAATATTCCACATGGGAGGATGAGAATTTTATAAAAAAAGCATCTAAAAATACTCAAGCATTGAGGACAACACTTTTTTAAGGAGAGGGCCGTTTTAGGTCCCTAAAATACTAATGTATTCCCCTTATTGTTATTGTTAGTGTAGCCCCCTATTGTTACTATTGTGCCAATGTATCCTCCATGATGTTATTGTTGTGCCCCATAGAAGCCCACTATTGTTATTTTTGTGACCTTACGACATTATTATAACGTAAGCTAGGATTATATTGTGATCCCTTAGACTCCTATATATACCAAGGAAGACTTATCATTTGTATCATCCAAGAATTGTTCATTTGTGTAATGTAAAGGAGGTTTCCCCCTTGAAGTGGATAATTTTTAAGTCGTTGATATATCTTTTCTTCTGATTTGTGATATGGTTGCATAACACTAAATGTGACAAAATATATTACATACCTTAGGAGTTGTGTGACACAAGTTCCTAACAAACCATTCATAACCTTTAAGTTCACCAAAAGCAATATAACAAATATTTTTGTCATCATAATCCATTCTAGCATTATTAAATGTCTCCAGTATCAATATATTTGTCATGTCTTCTTCAACAGTGTTATTAACATCATCATATTCTTCTAGAGGATCATTAAATTGATTTTCAATAGTCTCTCCATGTTCCTCAACACACACTTGTACAACCACTTCTTCCTCCACAAGAAGTTCCCAAAGGTGTTTTTCCTTTATAATTTATAAACAACCAAATAATATATGTGTAATATTATTGGGTAGCACAGTTAGTTGAATGCCCCCTTCCAAGTCTTTGGCCCTCTGTCATGAGGAATGGGTATATAACAAATATTAAAAGGATACAAACATTTACAAATATAATATAGGAAAACAAATACAACAAAGACAAATCCTCTTATTTTTATGATTTTTTTTGTATTATCATTTAAAGAACTTTAATGAATAACTTACCAAGGGATGATATTCATTCCCACCTTCAATGTGTCAATACCCTCTACAATGTCTTTTAGTTTTTTTTTTATTAAAATCCTCCCCCTTTTATAGCTCTTGCATTATTTTCAAGAGAAATAACATTTTTTATCACCTAAATCCTCCAATGCAGATCTCACGTCTTCTTGTCCTCTTGGAGGAATGTTATGTAGAATTTTTCCTTACCAAACTTTCAATGATGATTATCTTCAAAAATCAACCTCCCTAATGTCTAAATATTTGTAATTTAAAATAACATACCACATATACTAATGAAATCCAATGAAAAAATCCTTGGGGCATAACTTTCCCTTCTCATTATTTAAAAATATATTTTTCGATGCATGGGGAAATTTCTAGAATTATCTACCACTTGAAATTCTAGAGATATATATAATTAACTTATTCCAAAGACACTAGTTACCTAAAAATAGTTGGGACTCACAAGTGTTCCACTAGAGTTCACATGCAACTTAATACGTACTCTAGTTAACAAGGAGGATATTACAACCTTCAAGATTAAGCATAATTAAATATATTACAACAATACTTGTGTTGATGGTGTTAGACCCACCAAAATTCAGGAGATCTCCCCGATATGATGTCCCAACTAGACCTCACACGGTTTGGTGTAGGAGTCCCATCCAGTATGATGCCCTAGTTGCCATATCTTAAAGATATGCATTAGCTCTTGATTGTCAACACATGAGAGTGGTATACTTCGTCTTCAAACAACGAGGTGCATGTGCCTAGTGAGTGCTTAGTGTAACTTGTGTCTAAGTTCTTTCACTGCAAAGGGAAAGGGTGAGAGTGAGTCTCAAGTCGAAATGGAATAGTCCCAACTCTGTTCGAGACACACAACACAATAGGATCTATGTAGATTTTTATAGAGTACTCCACACGGATGCAACAGTGACAAACAAAAAGTGAATAGATATCACATACAACACCCAGTGGAGTAGTCCACACGAGTGTGATGGTCATTATAACAAGATTACAAGAATGAGGCTATCTAGTGTCCGAAGGAGTAGTCCACACGAGCGAGACAACGATAAAAATTGATACGACACATTTACAACATCATATGCACTAAAAGAAATGAAATAGTTCAACTATCTTAGTACAGGTTAAAGAAACATGCATTACAAACATCCAAATAACAGTGTTACAAACGATACAATACATGTGTGAAAATGTGTTGGCCTGTTAATAGGCTTCTGAATTAAGCGAAAGTTCCAAGACACATTCTTACACCATACATCACTAGCCCCAGTAGTGGAGTTTTGGAGCCACTACTCACTCCTTAAAGAAAATATTACAGACTCTCAAGGCTATGTGGGAGGAGTCAAGGTGAAAAATTCATTTCATGTACAAATGAGGGGTATATATAAACAAGGGTGAACTTGACCCTTGTGGCTCTTCGACTTCCCTCATGACTATTTGACTTACATGACTCTTCAACTTGGTATGTGGGTCTCCTAGACTTCCACGTTACATTACATTTATTACACCAGTATGGCCCATAGTAGTGATGTGGCCAAGACGACTCATGGAATGAATTGACATGACACTGCTATTATGTTCATGCTGATGGTGGTGTCCATGTCAAGCTATTCTACTGTTGAGTGATGAGTGTGCTCTTGGTTTTGTTAGTCCTTACAATCTCCTAGGCTGAAGAGGAAATCAACAAGAGTAACCTCAAACCACTTTAGCTCAGTAGCTAGCCCTACTGAGCATGAGAGGGATCTCTCTAAGTCTCTTATTAGTAATATGACTTTAAAGCAAATGTATTTTAGACTAGATATGAGTATTTATTTGTTTGTTTGTGAAAAATTGGTTTTTTAAGGATTTGCTGAACTTAGGGTTGGAGCCACAAGTAGGTCTAGGTTGTGGGAATGCAAGAGCAAACATAAGAAGGAGATATATGTCATAATTCATGGTGTAATTTGAGTATTTTTAAGTGTATTATAGAGGATATAGTGTGGAAGAAACTAATGAGCATGAATAAACATGATTTCATTAGCTTAGGAACACAAAACACATAACTATGAAAACCAGATAGCAGAGCTTGAAAAACAAGAATTCTGAGTATTTTATCACAAGGAATTCATAGAAAGAAGAGATATAATGTAGATAACGATGTTTAGACCATGAGAAAACAAAAAGAATGAATTACAAGCACCATGAAATTACTGGGCTAGAGTTCCTTGAAAATAGCTGCAACCTGTATCTGTATTAGCTAAAAGATGATTACAATGCAAGCCTCCTTCACAAAAAGTTCAACCCTCTTCTCCTGAGGAGAAATGATACATATAGACTATCCTAGACCACTTTCTCGCCTTCAAGAGTCGAATTCCTTGGTGGAGGAACTGACTCCAAGATTCTCTCAACCAACAGGTGAGAGTGAGAAGGTGAAACCCAAACACTTCATGAAGAGTTTGTTTAGGAGTTTTCTTCTTTTATGAGGCCTACTAAACATCAAAAACAATCTATGATGTACATTTATTCATGCCTACATCACCTAGCCTTGTAACTAGTGCCATTACATAGAGAATCTTGACTTTTACCAAGTCAGACTAGAAGCTAGAAATTTTACACAGTGAAATTTTCGAAATAAAAACATAGAAAGTGCAGAAGCGCAGCACCAACTTTGAGCTGATTTTCAAGTGCCTTCGAGGGCTCAAAATACAAATATGAGAGAATGGTCAACTAGCCCTTCAAGTCTAGTTTCCATGAAAGTTTTAATTTCGAAATTTGGAGCATAGGAAGACCTTAAAAAATCCATTCTCCCAAGGTCGCTCCAGAAGTGCAATGCCTGTCAAAAAATGGTCCAGAATGCTAGTTTTTTGCCACTTTTTTGCATTTTTATCCAAAACAAAGCCACCTATACAAAATATGGGAAAATGGGTCTTTATAGGATGGAAATATCTTTCCAAAAATGTATACCTTTCCTCAAATGGAGGCCTGAGGAAAAACCGTAGCGCCTTTTCGAGCCGTTGAATTTCTGAATTTCGACCAATTGTCAAAAAACTCAAAATGCTCAAAATTGGAGGGAAGGTGTAAAAAAAGGTTTGTTATAGCTTCATGTATTCTTTAGCAAGCATCTCCAAGTTTCCCTCATCCTTTTGGTCTTTTTTGCCTCCTTGAGCTTGTTTTCAAGTTGTTTTACCTTGACATTGGCGATCGTGTTTTGAGCTTGATAGTGATATGCCATGTGTCTGAGCAATTGATTGTCTCTATTTTCCTTCTCAAGGGTCTTATCCAAGTGTTAATTCACCCTATCAAGCCAATATTCTTTATCTTGATGAACCTCTAGGGCGATCCTATCTTCTAGGTCAAGATCCTCGTTAAGCATAATTTTTTCTTGTTCCTCTTACAAAGCTTTCTTGAGGCCTCTTGTTCTTGGTCTTTTCCTTTTTCCTCTCACCTCTGATGCTTTAAGCTCACTTGATGTCATGACCTCCTTACCTTTGATGATTTACTACATTAACTTAGCTTTTTCCTTTTCTAGTATCAACTCCTTTGCTTTGAGTTGGTTGTTTTCCTATTCAAGGAATGATATAACGTACTTTGCCCTTTCCAATTTGATCGCCAACTCCTTGATTTGGTAGTCCTTGTCCCTGATAGTCTATCTCATGTTTGTGGTCTGATCCTCAGTCTCTAGATCAATTAGTTCAAACTCATGTTCAATTGTGTCTTTATCATTTGTTGTTGATTCCTGCTTTGTCGATGAAGAAGGCTTGGCCCCTTTCTCTTTGTGAGAAGAAAACACAAGCCTTTTCCCTTTCTTATACACTTTAGTCACCTCAGGCTTGGATAGTTGAGTCTTCTCCATTATTTTTCTAGATGACCCCACCTTTTTTGTTGTTTTGGCACACTTGGAGACTGAGATGTTGCATTTTCCTCATGCCATTTCAAGGCTGCTTCCAAAAAGGATTCCCAAGCCATACCACTCTCTGCCAGCTGATGAAGGACAATGGTTTTGATGATATTGTGATGGAACAATCTTGGGGAGTGCTCTTTGTCCTTTAATTGTATCTTTTCATACATTTTGGAAATTCTCCTGAATAGATAATTACACATGTTGAGTGGCTTTTGAGATGTGAAATGCATCAGGAGACGAATATGATAGGCATACAACCTGGAGAATCTACCTTCACAAGTGAAGAACCTCATGATAGTTTTCATTAAAGGGGCATATTTCTCCAATAAATTTTTGAAAGGCAAGAGGTGAGTATGTGTATCTCTATATGGCGTCTTTAAGAAAGACTTGTAGTTTTCAAGATCTAGGTTCATTCCTTTGAACCAATATTCGCCATTGTTCGGTAACCCAGTTGCTATCGATATGAAGGCCACTAAGAAACTGAACTCTATACCAGCAATGGTAGTAGTCTCTGCTTTCAATTGTGTTGCTACCAAATCTGTTAGTTTCTCATAAAATCCTGCCTCGCTCACCCTTTTGCAAAATTCCAAACAATGGACATCCTCAAAGCATTGTTTGATGAAAGGATAGGAGTTGATTGTGTTGCAGTCTGGTGGTTCATATCTGAGGATCCTCCCTTCTTTGTGTTGTCTCTTTCTTTCTGGCGAAGATTCTTCCTCCATGATGACACAAAGCCCTAGCAACAGAAAGTGAAAATAAGATGTGAGGTGTGAATGTAAATGAAGTGATATGTAGGTGATTTTGACAAAATGATGGAAGGGGTCTTGGGAAAGGTAAAATGACTTTGAGAGCTGATGAAAATGAGTGGAGAAATAGTGGAAATATTCTTTGCTTGTAGGTGGAAACAAGAGAGTTTATGATGAAATTTGCTAAAAAACCTCTAAGGATGAGCTAGGGTTTTGATTTTTGAGTGTTTAAACTTTGTTTTGAGGTGGGTAAAATGGTCAAAATGGCTCATTAAACATGTATGGAGGTGTAGGATATTTTACATGTTTTGGAAATCAAAATTTATGATGGCCATTTTTACCCTAACATTTCCCATGCAAACTTTGCTACAAACCCTATCTTGAAGAATTATTGACATGAAATGAAATTGGGAAAGAAAAAAATGGAGGATGATGGTGTAATTACTTGTTCCTTAGCTTAGAAGTCAGTAAAACCAAGCTTCCAATTGAAAAATTGAAGTTTGGGAGAGTTTTGATGAATTTTGGGGCACTCTGTCCTGTGTGCAGTGCAGTGTTCCTACATGCAGCGCCAAAGTGCAGCGCAGTGCTTCTACACGCAGCACCTATCTCCTAAGTGCAATGCAATGCTTCTACACACAGCGCCTTAAAAGTTTTGCTAATTTCTCCTAGGAAGACAAGTTTTTTTCTTTTTTGGGCGAGAGAGCTTGATGGTAAAGAGTGAATAGGATATGAATGAAAGAGTTATGGGATTTTTGAGTTTATATAGGGAAATTTTCCTCACTTTTTGAAAAATAAATGGTACCCACCCTCCTTTAGAAACTGATTTTCACTTTATGAAGACAGTTTTTACCTTTACCATTACAAACCTGAGACGTCCTTTTATTTTCTTGAGTGTTGGAGCTTTTTTTTCTGGAACCTTTGGTATCATGAGAGTATGAGGAGTGCGTGGAAAATCAAGATCAATTCTTCAAAAGTTGATTTTTCATGTTTGACTCACTGCTGGTTTTATTCATGGAAATGATGGACCTTGGAAACCCTAGTGACCTAATGGATGACCTGAGACCTAATGGAATGATGATGATGACTGACCCATTTTCATTGTGACACCTTCATAAAGTGTGATAGTGACCAGCATGAGTGAATTTTCAAACAATGACTTCATCTTTAGACTGACCATACAATGACCAAATTTGTTGTGTAAATCTAGTAACAGAAAAATTTGATTCTGAAACCATGGAAAAACATAGTAAAAGTAATTTTGATCCAGGTGACAGGCTAACAAGATTAACACTAATATGTGTATCATAACTTCACCTCTGCACGACAAGGTGTGCAGAGTCTTCGATGGTCTTGGTGTTCGCTTGATGTTGCTTGTGCATGTGTCCCCTTTGTTGGTACTTGGGATGCTTCATGTGTTCATCCATTCACCAGCAAGTCTCCTGGCATGCGATCCTTGTTCATCCCATTCGTCATCATGCCATGTCTACCATGAATCCCCTAGTCTACCATGACGCATCATCTTTCGTTTTCGGTGTAGGTGACCGGGAGAGAGGACAAGGCTTTGAAACTGCATAGAGCACATTTCAGACCAGGATGCAAGGCTTCGGGGCACTGTCGAGAAAAATTGCGCAGAGGTCAATAAGAGGCTAGGTTGAGTAGTCCGAGAAAACAATTACATCTACGGGATCTATATTAGT
The DNA here is from genome assembly GCA_000404065.3 of Pinus taeda. NCBI lineage: Eukaryota > Viridiplantae > Streptophyta > Pinopsida > Pinales > Pinaceae > Pinus > Pinus taeda. Next base: position 75,331 of record APFE030877576.1, read on the forward strand.
TGGGAGGAAGAATTATGCACTTTTTCCCTAGAAGGTAGTGTGCGCAACAAGAGGCATTGGCAGTGAAAAATACACAGATTTCCAGAGGAGGTTGGAATAGGGTTGCGGGAGCCTATTGGTCAAAACTGTGCAAATATAGGAGGCAGTAAAGTAGGACATGTCTGAAAATTTTCCAGGCTAAATGGGGTGTCGAGCAGTAGGTGATTGTCCATGAAAACTGCAAAATTTTCAGGAGGAGTGGCAAGCAAGTCATCAGGGGGACTTCCTGAAAAAACTGCGCAATTTCCAGAGATAGTGAAGTGACAGGCATCGGGTGTCTATCCTTCATGTCTGCCCAATTTCTTTAGGTAGTGCAAGAAAGCAGGATGATAGCTTCTATGCAATTTTGGGGATGAGCGCAGCCCTGGATCACTGCCCAAGTAAAATTCTCAAGTTGACTAGGGGGAGGCTTGATGGATAGGCTTGCGAGAAGCGCAGACTAAGATGGCTTCTTGGGAAACTACAACATTGTTCTGGGTGATAATCAAGCAGGTTGATTCCAGGATTACGCAATGCATATTGTCTAGAGGGCAGCCTCAAGCTCTGCACAGTTCTGGGCAACAATGCTTGGTCACTAAGCGTTGAGACTGCACAGTGCAGCTCAGTGGAGGTTCGGCTGATGAAGGGTGGTTTGGTTGAAAAATTTTCAGGGAAAATGGTTGTGTGTGAGCAAGTGAACTCGTGTATACATGACCTTGAGAACATACACTCAACTTGACTCGACCAATAGACATCTCGAACCAACAAGACAACATGTCTCAGTGTGATTGTTTAACGGTGAAAGCGACAAGTTCGACACTTGTGACAGACATTTGGATGACCGTGATGACACTTGTGTGACAGTTCTTACAACATTATGTGTGATTGTGATAGATGTTTACATAACGAACACAAATCATACACACAAAGAAAAACCTTCAACATCACCATAACAAGGTCGCAAGAATGACATATAAATCAAAATGCTAAAGATGACAGTTGGTCAAACAAGCAAAAATGAACAAAAACATGTAGAGGAAACACATGAAATGACTTTTTGTGTTTGCACACATGCATATTACTAAAGACAAGATGATATGACAAAGACAAGCAGTGTTTCAAACTCAATTAAGAGGTGTACTTCGAAAGGTATTATTTACTTATGGTACTTACCCTCGAGATGATCATGCATCCGATAGAGTTTGCATGCAGTCCTGACCCTTTACCATCACTTAGTATCTTGGTCCTTCTCCTCAACTCCTTGGGAGTGATATTAGCATGTCACCTTTTCCTGTAGTCAATGAAAGATAGATCAACGCAGCTTCAACGGGTAGTGAATGATGCCAGAATAAGGCCCTGGGAGGTCCAACTAAGTGGTTTCTACATGCAAGACAAACAAGGCAACTTGGACAACATTGTGCAATTTTGAGGCACAGGACACTTCTGCAGGATCGGGGTCCTGGGAGGACACCTCTATGCAATTTTTGAGTGCAGTGCGACCTGGGTAGCTGGGAGGAAATACTGTGCAGTTTGTGGATGCAAGGAATTGCTACGGGATGGGTTATAGGAGGACACATATGTATAGTTTGAGGTTGCAAGGAAGACTAAGCAACTGAGGGACAATACTGCAGAGTTTCTAATGAAAGAGGGTTTCGGATAGGGGAAGGAAACTGGAGGAATCCATTGCACAATTTTGGATACCAAGGGATGTTGGGGTCTCTGCACATTGTTGAGTTTCAGTAGGAAAGGGAGGAAGCTTGATCGTTGCAGAAGCAAAGTGCACAGCTCCGGGAAGCTGGATGAGGCTAAGTTGCTTGGGAAATTGGCTAAGTGTGAGATTAGTGAAACATATGTAAACATTGATAGGACTCGACTATGATCACACACGAACACTTAGTGATACAACGTAGACCGTCCAGAATGTATAAACCATACTCTTCTTTATGTAACAACATTCATGACAAGAACGCGTGAAGTGAATGTGAAACATGTATATATGATGATAACAACTCATGTGCGGATGATTTCCCTTGAAGAAAAACAACATTCCCTTTACATGACAAGCAACAATCCCTATGCCCAAAGATGACACATGTTGCATAAAGACAAGAACACAAACAAATATTAATATTAAGAAGGGGAGCTTGAAATCATCAACTTACCAACAAATGACCAAGGATGATCGATCGTAGGATCCAAGTTAGGCTTTGTAATTTGCACGGGAGCCAAAATTTTGGAGGGTGGTTGTAGTCACTACAACATTGGCGACACACTGGTAGAACTCCAGCTCTTTGTATGAAACTTGTTTTGTGAAAAGCAAGTCTAACCCTTCCGCAAGTATTTTTCAATTCTTTGATCATGATGGCTTCCGAACTAGCTTGTGTGAAGGATGTAATCCCTACCATTCTCTTAATCGATCAGCATGCATTCCAAGCCAAGTCAACTTAGTTGTTTCAATTGGGGATGAGGGGTATGTTGATGCACAAGTAATGTAACTGTCAAAGTTTAAGTTTCATCTCTGGTGTTTCTCCGCTACCAACAGGCATAGACATCACCCCAGTGAAGTCACGCAGGAACACAAGCATCGCTCTGCTGCCAGCGAGCCTGATCAGTACTGTGGCGGAGTTACTTATATCACCTGATCCAAACTTAAATAGGAACGCAACAAATTACAAATATAATCATAAACACAGAGATGCGGCAGAAAAACACTTCATTTCATTAATGGAAAAATACTGAACTATGCTTACAAACAAAATGGAAATAATATAGCTTGGGCAACATTAGCTTATCTCTAATGAGAGATGTGGCATATACATGCCTCTGAACTATGTGACAATGAGGCTCAAAGGCCTATTTATTATTGAGAAACAATGGAAAACCCAAAACATCCAAAAACCTAATCATAGGAGATGAAACACCAAAACTGTGGGCCTCGTTTGGGTAAATTGGTACATCAACTTCTCGGGGTCGTAACTTTGGCATACGATCTCCGTTTGGCTATCATAATACCCCGTTTCAAAGATCTCGAAGAGAACGTTGAAAAAAATTGGCAAGCTAATTTGGGACGTTTTTGGTCTCCTTGTTTTCCCTAAAAATGTTGTTTAGGGCCTCAAAACGGCTCCAAAAATTCAGGACCCGAAAAACTGCCAAAAATAGTAAATTGTGCTACAATTAAGGAAACAGAAAAACTGAAAGATACAGTGTTTGGGGTCCAAGTGGAATAGGTATGTGGCAACCAATATCCACCTGGATCATCACCTCTCTACGCAGGAAGCCTTTCTCTTCTTTTTCCTTATTCATTTTCATTTTTTTAAAGAATTGTGCATAAGCACTTATTTAGTTTAGAGGCAAAAGAGGGATCCCGACTTATTAAAATAAGAAGAGGTTGTTCCTTCAAAGAAATATGTTATATATGCCTCTGACATACTTGTTAAGTTTTTCCCCCTCACCCTAATCTACTTGACTGAAGTGACATGTGTTAACCCAAAAGAACCGATTAGAGTATAAGGTACTAGTAAACAGTGCAAGTGTTGTGTTTTCACCAAGATTCACTCTGAACAGAATGTATTTTCCATCAAGGCATCATCAACTGAAGACAACAAGCTCTTCATAAAGAGAGAGGACAACATATAACCTGATGTTGATAGTTGTACAAGTCCTCTTAGATTTTCCCGGCTTGTCTCGAGAGCCAAACACGGTTTCATGTGATGCTAACCTACGGATACAAGAAAGAAAAAAAAGAAAAAAAAAAAGTAGAAGTAAAGAGAAAGTGAACAAGTAAGAAAAGCAAACAAGCAAGAAAACCAAACCAAGCAAGCAAGCAAACAAACATGCAAACCAGAAAGAAAAGAAAAGCAAGAAAGCAAACACTACTCCTACTCCTATGCTAAATAGTGGATGGGCCTACTCACGTAAAGTGATATTTCCAATGCAGCCACCGATGCATTGGCTAGCCCATGTTGGTGAAGGCATTATAAACAAGAAAGATATACATCTAAACTAGTGAAAAATAAATATTTAACAATGAATACCAAAACACTTCGAGTTTAAATGCACAAAAAAAAAGAGTGAAAGCGTAAGACAAGCATTCTGCGAACTTAACATGATGTTGTGACACACTATGTGCAGATGATATGCATGCGTACTCTTTTGACTGGGACAGAAAATCAAACATGAGAAAGAGAGAAAACTTACGATTTGCAAGTGTGCTTACTGTGTATGATTCCTCCAATGCATAAGCGATGGGATCATGTGATTCCGGTGGAGGAAGTGAAATCTGTGTGTTGGATTGATCTTTAGTGCATAGAGATGAGCGATGAGGAGCCTTGGGTGTTTTACAAATTTTCTGATCGGAAGTCGGACTAACCTCATGACAGCAAGGGCCTAACATGACCATCATCTCAGGCTGAAGTGCCTCAACAACCTGCGGGGTTTCCACTTCGTCCATATATAGATCATCGGAGACCAGTGGCTTAGAAAGATTAACAACAAGTGAATCAACATCGTGATCAAATGAAGAAGTACAGAGATCACGACAACCACGATCAGAAATTTTGGGATGTTTGTCGACATCCTCATGACTTAATGAATCATGCAGAGGAGTAGATGAGAGATAAGGATGTTCAACCTTTGTGTTTTCAGAAATGACAGATGGGACAAATTTTCAGAGGAAGATGTGTCCTCTCTACAATGTAATGACATGCTGACATTTGACGTGCCATGTGAATGATCAGAAGTAGAAAAATCCGGAAATGATTTTTCACAAGGAAAATCAAAAGTGGCAGAATCATAAGAGATGTCAATATAGAGCAGATGAGGCGCAAATGGAAGGGAGTCATCCTTCACCGCGGGCTCTTCTTCAGATTATCGCACACACTCATCATGAATGATGTGTAGGTTGGTTGCAAAACACCAACTCCATCGACAACTTGATCCTCGTTCACAACAAGTGTTGAGTCTGAAACAGAAGAAGACAAGACAGTACAATCTGGAGGATCAGCAGAACACAGGGACGGAGGTTGAGGTAACAAGTCCACATGACAACCAGTAGACTTGCAAGCCAAATCTGCATAGATATCAAGAGCAGGTGGGTAGGAGGATGTGACACCACCTCGCACTATAGAGCTAGAGATGTTTGATGAGCAGAGGACAGACAGACACTTTTGACATCAACCTTGTCCTTCTTAGATTTGGCAGCTCTAACATTGAGGTATGTTGGGAGGGGTTTGAATTATTCTAAGAATTGCGGATTTTTAGATATGTAAATAAGATACTTAAATCTTCCATTGAGAGATTCCCAATCAATTTCATCTTCATGAAATTGGTACGCAAGATTACGAAAGCATGCGTAAAATTTCTCAACAAATTCATCAGGTGCTTTCCGTAATTTCAAAATTTCTTTATTGAATGCTTTACAGTCAAAATGATGGAAATCACAGTCTATCTCTACGATCAATTGAGTGAGAGAGTGAACAGATTTTTCCGACAGTGTGGCACACCATAGCAGTGGGTGCCCTCCAAGCATGAATACGAACAACGAGCAGGTCATGTAATCTGCATGGATTTTATACTTGTGACAAGTAACTATAAAGGTAATTTTGTGTTCAAGCCAAGCCATTCCACCTTCACCTTCATATTTTTGTTGTGAAAAGGAATTCCATAGTTCCTCCAAGATTTCAAAGTCGTTTCCATAAGACTTACACTTCAGAGGAGAAATTTTGTGGTTAGTCATGATAAGTATGACAAGATTCAAAACATATTGTGACGACTCATCTTGTCATCTGTCCCTCCTTCTAGCGCCAGAAATGTTGACGGTGTTGGACCTACCGACATTTAGGGGATATCCCCAGTATGAAGTTCCAACTATACCTCACATCATTTGGTGTAGGAGTCCCATCTGATATGATGGCCTGGTTGCCATTATCTTAAAAATATACCTTAGCTCTTGCTTGTCAGCACATGAGAGTGGTATACTTAGTCTTCAAACAATGAGGTTCATGTTCCTGGTGAGTGCTTAGTGTAACTTGTGTCTAAGTTCTTTCATTGCAAAGGGAGAGGGTGAGAGTGAGTCTCAAGTTGAAAGGGAACAGTCACAACTCAGTTTGAGATAGACAATAAAACAGGATCTGCGTCAGTTCCGGTGGAGTAGTCCACACGGATGTGGCAGTCACAAACACAAAGTGAACAGATAACACGTATGACATCCAACAGAGTAGTTCACACAAGTGTGACAGTCATTATAACAAGTTTACAAGAATAAATCTATCTAGTGTCCTGCCGAGTAGTCCACATGGGCGAGACAACGATAACAATTGATACAACACATTTCCAACAACATATGCACTAAAACAACTGAAACAGTTCAACTATCTTAGTACAAGTTAAAGCAACATGCATTACAAGCATCTAAAGAATAATATTACAAATGAATACAATACATGTGTGAAAATGTGATGGTTTGTTAATGGGGTTCTGAAATAAGTGAAAGTTCTAAGACACATTCGTACGCCATACATCACTGGCCCCAATAGTGGAGCGTTGGAGCCACTGCTTGATCCTTAAAGAAAATATTACAGACTCTCAAGGCTATGTGGGAGGAGCCAAGGTGAAAAATTCATTTCATATACAAATGAGGGGTATATATAGCCAAGGGTGAACTTGACCCTTCTAACTCTTCGACTTCCCTCATGACTGTTTGACTTACAAGACTCTTCAAATTCATATGTGGGTCTCTTGGAATAATAGGTTACATTGAATTGATTACAACAATATGGCCCATAGTAGTGATGTGGTTGAGACGACTCATGACATGACTCGACATGACACTGCTGGTATGTTCATGCTGATGGTGGTGTCCATGTCATGCTATTGTGTTGCTAAGTGATGAGTGTGCGCTTGGTGTATCATAGCTTCACCTTCACATGACAAGGTGTGTGGAGTCTTCGATGGTCTTGGTGTTCACTTGATGTTGCATGTGCATGTATCCCCTTTGCTGGTACTTGGCATGCTTCATGTGTTCATCCTTTCACGAACAAGTCTCCTAGCATGCGCTCCTTGTTCATCTTGTTCGTCATCGCGCCATGTCTCATCCATGTACCTATCTCTGCAATCACTCATGACGAGATGACATGCAATCCATAAATCCCCTAGTCTACCATGATGCATCAGATTTCATTTTCGGTGCAGGTGACCGGGAGAGAGGACAAGGCTCTAAAATTGCACAAAGCACATTTCAGACCGGGATGCTAGGCTCCAAGGTGTTGTCGGGAAAAATCGTGCAGAGATCACTAAGAGGCTGGGTTGACTAGTTTGAGACAACAATAAAATTTGCAGGATCTGGCTCAGCTGGGAGGCAGAATTGTGCAGTTTTTCCTAGGGAAGGAAGTGCGGGCAATAGGAGGCACTGGTAGTGAAAACTGCGTAGATTTCTAGAGGAGGCCATGATCATGCTGCGAGAGCCTGCTGGTCAAAACTACAGAGGTCTAGGAGGAAGTAAAGCATGACATGTATGCGCAGTTTCTGGGTTGAGCGAGGTGTCGGGCCGTAGGTGGCTGTCTATGAAAACTGCACAATTTTTAGGAGGAGTGGCAAGTAGGTCAACAGGACTGCCTAACAAAACTGTGCAACTTCCAAAGACAGTGCAGTGGCAGGCATCAGGTCCATATCCCTCATGTCTGCGCAATTTATTCAGGCAGTGCAGGTAGGCAAGATGATAGCTTCTGCGCAATTTTGGGGATGAGTGCAACCTTGGGTCACTGCCCAAGTAAAATTATTCGGTTGACTAGCGGGAGGCTTGATGGATAGGCTTGTGAGAAGCGCAAACTAAGATGGCTTCTTAGGAAACTACTGCGTTGTTCTGAGTGACAGTCAGGCAGGTTGATTCCAGGATTGCGTAATGCAAACTGTCTAGAGGGAAACCTCAAGCTCTACATAGTTCTGAGCAATAATTCTTGGTCACTGAGGTCTAAGACTGTGCAGTGCAACTCAGTGGAGGTTCGATTGATGGAGGGTGGTCTGGTCCACAAATTTTCGGGAAAATTGTTAAGTGTGTGAGCAAGTGAACTCGTGTATAGATGACCTTGAGAACACACACTCAACATGACTCAACGAAAAAGACACCTCGAACCAACAAGACAACATGTCTCAGTGTGACTGTCTAACGGTGAAAGTGACAAGTGCAACACTTTTGATAGACCTTTGGACGACTGTGACGACGCTTGCCCGAAGTGCTTACAACATTGTGTGTGAGTGCGATAGATGTTTACATAGCGAACACAACTCATACACACAAAGACAAACCTTCAACATCACCAGAACGAGGTCGTAAGCATGACATAGCAATCAACATGTTGAAGACGATAGTTGGTCAAAAAAGCGAAAAGAAAGCAAGACATGTAGAGGAAACACATGAAATGACTTTTTGTGTTTGCACACATGCATGTTACTAAAGAAAGGATGATATGACAATGACAAGAAATCTTGTAAAATCAACTAAGAGGTGTACTTCAAAAGGTATTCTTTACTTACCATACTTACCATTGAGATGATCATGCATCCGACAGAGTTTGCACGTGGTCTTGATCCTTTACCATCACCTAGTCTCCTGGTCCTTTTCCTCAACTCCTTGGGAGTGATCTTAGAATGCCACCTTTTCCTGTAGTTACTGAGAGATAGATTAGTGCAACTTCAAAGGGCAATGATTGTTGCCGGAATAAGGTCCTGGGAGGCCCAACTGTGTAGTTTTCACATGCAAGACAGACAGGGTAGCTTGGACAACATTGCGTAGTTTTGAGGCACATGACACTGTTGCGGGATGGGGGTCCTGGGAGGACACCTCTGCGCAATTTCTGAGTGCAATGTGGCTTGGGTAGCTGGAAGGAAATACTACACAGTCTCTGGATGTAAGGCACTACTCTGGGATGGGTTTCGGGTGGACATATCTGTGCAGTTTTAGGTTGCAAGGCAGACTGAGCAGCTGAGGGACAATACTACACAATTTCTGATGACATTTAGGATTAGGACACTGGAGGAAACCACTGCGCAGTTTTGGATGCTAAGGGTGTTGGGGTATTTGTGCACTGAGGAGTTTCAGTAGGCAAGGGAGGAAGCTTGATGGTTGCAGAAGCAAAGTGCACAGTTTTGGGAGGCTGGATGAGGCTAAGTTGCTTGCGAAATTGGCTAAGTGTGAGATCAGTGAAACATATGTAAGCATTGAGAGGACTCGACTATGATCACACATGAACACTTAGTGATACAACGTAGACCATCTAGAATTGTACAAAGGACCGTAGATTTAAAGTTGACAACAAAATTAGAAAGTAGTGTAAAGTTATACTAGACGACGTGTTGTCTTCTTTAGTGCTTTGAATGAAATGTTATAGATTATCACATGTTTCCAAAGAGGGACTTATCTTAGTAAAATGTAGTGTACAGTTATACTAGACGACGTGTTGTTTTCTTTAGTGCTTTGAATGAAATGTTATAGATTATCACATGTTTCCAAAGAGGGACTTATCTTAGTAAAATGGTCATATTGCTTGTCACATTGAGTTTAATTACTTGTTTTCAAGTTTGATGGGATAGAATATACTAAATTTTTTAATAATAATATAGTTGGAAGGATATGGTTAAGTGAGATATTAAATTAATATATG